>JAODAL010053233.1:0-25437 GCA_025379985.1 Phyllomedusa bahiana | reverse complement strand
CCAGCAACACCCCCCCCCCCCCCCCCCGCCCCCCCAAATTTCCCCCCCCCTTCCGCCCCCCCCCGGCCCACCACCCCCCTCACAAACCCTCCCCCCCCCCCCCTCCCCCCCCCCCTTTTTTTTCCTCCGACCCCCCCCGCGCCCCTTCGGGGCCCGCCCCCCCCCCCCCCCTTTTCCCCCCTTCCCCCCTTTCACCTGCACCTCAAAACACTCCAGAATCCGTCTTTTCTCACTATCGAAAAAACTCAAACCCTATTGTTGTTTTTTATTCATTCTCATCTTGATTACTGTAACCCCTTCTTATCAGCTCCCACTCTGCAAACTCTCCCTTCCAATCGTCCCTGAATGCAGCACCAGGCTGGCCTTTCCTCCACCGCTATACAAAACCCTCTCCCCTTTGGTCATCCGACGGGTTGCCCACCCAGTAGAAACAACATAAAAAATTACTTTCACCATAAACTCTCCACTGCCTGCACCTCCCTACATCTCCCCCTCATCTCTGTCTACCACCCTACCCCCCCCTCTCCGCTCACTCGGACATAAAATATGGACAATATCACCGAACCCCCATCCGGCTTCAATTTTTTTTCACGGCGCATCCTTCTCTGGAACTGGCTACCCCACGTACCATCAGGCAAAATCCTAGCCTTCGCAGTTTTAAAGTGCCGAAAAACATCTTCTTAGGCAGGTCTACCAAAACCAGAAATTGAGCCCCCACCCTATCACACACATTTCTGTCACCCCCTCACTTGGGCCTCACACCTTTATCTGTAATAACTACTTCGGGGTGGCGGGTTACCCAAATTTTTTATGAAAACCCACCCCTATTTATGGAACAAGGCGGGCCCCTTTTAAAATTAAGCACTTCCCCCCCTTTGTCCCCCCAACACCCCATAGATTGTAGCCTTGGCCCCGGCCCCCCAAAAAACCCCGTGTCTCACTTAAGATTTTTCACTTTTAAATTTTCTGTCTATTTCTGTAATTAACCCTCTCATTGTAATGCTGGGGAAATTTTTGTGGCGCTTTTTAAAAAATTATTTTAATTATAATTTACCCCACTTTTTCACTCCTTTTTTTATGAAAAACGCTGCTCTACTCACTATATATGATAACTCACCATACAGGCGAAAAATTTGAAATGTAAAATTTAAACATGGGATTATTTTTATTTTTTTTTTTAGAAATTTTTTTTTAATTTGACCCAAAAAACCTTATGTTGAAAAAGGGGGTGTCGCATACAGGGGAAAAAACGAGGAAAAATAAAACCCGCATGTCTTTCCAAAAACCTGAAAAAATCAAGACATGGTTTATGCAGGCCCCCAAAACCTTTTCCAAATGTGGACAAGTGGAATTCAACAATTTTTACAAGGCAAAAAACTGACAAAAACAGATTTTTTCGAAAAAAAACTTTAGCCAAAAGCCTATATCCGCGGATTCAAGGGCCCACAGGCTCCCGCCTATGACCCCCACTGTTTTTTCCCCCCCTTTAACAATCGCAGAATGTTCAACTTGGGGCAAGGAATCAAGGGGGGAAGGGCCCAGGTGGTTTTAAAATGAGCAGCCCTGAAGGTGTGTGGCTCTACTCAAATACTTTCCAGAAGACACCAACCCAGAAAAAAAGGCAAAGAATTTACCACAAGGCTTTCTCAGCTGAACTGAAAAATCGTCCCAGAGTGGGTACAGCACACCGCACAAAAGGTGAATTGCCCTCACTTTTAGTGTAACTAACAGCTTTACTTTTTCTTCAACCTCATAAAAACGTAAAACCTATAAAAATTCACAAATATGGGGATCAATCCCCAATACATTTAAAACTTTTACAAAACCACCAGAGTAATTAAAAACAAAAAATGTGGCAATTAGACGCCGACACTAAAGGGAGCATAAAGGTAGGTTTGTGGGGCTTTAAAAAATTATATGTACGAATAGAGGTGTATAAGAGTGCGGTCTTACTCCAATCCTCCCGCTTCTTCAGATTCCTCGGGGTCCAGGACCTCCCAACAAAGACAATGGACCTTTCATCAATTACCTCCCAAAGGGGACAAGGCGAGACCTCGGGGCCCCCAGGATAAGACTCACCCTGGAGATCATCTACTTGGAAACGGAAAGGGGTGAGAGTCTCACAGACCTCGCCTTCTCTCTTCATAACAGGTGAATAGGGGAAAGGTGGGGGTTTTCTTAGAATCAGTAGTAAATCAGTGTCCTCCCCCATAACGGGAATGACGTAGTGAAGAAGTCGTCTGGTGAGAGTGTGGCCCCCCGGGCCCGGGAGGACGGACACCCCAACCCCAAGCCTCCACCTCTTTTACTGATACAAAAGAACCCTAGACCGCCCACCGGGATCCTGGCTGCTACTGGAGGGGTGGGGAGAATGCTGGGGAAAAAAAACATTATACATAACACAGGGATGAGGGGTCCCCTTGGGGATGAGAGAGGTAAAGGGGAATCTGGGACATTATACATAACACGGGGGAAAGGGGGTCTGGATGATGATGAGAGGTGAGGGAAGCTGGACATTATACATAACGGGGGAGATGGGCCCGGGATAGATGATGAAGGTGGGGGGGAAGCGGACAAATACATAACACAGGGATAAGGTCGGAGAAAAAGGACCTTTGGGGTTTTCGGGTTCCAAAAGGGGGTCGCTGTCCCGTCTATGTCCCATGGGGGAATGGGATCATAGGCACAGGGATCTGTACCAGGGTCATGAGGGAGGATCACCGCCGCACATCACAAGTGAGGGAAAAGAAACCCCCACACAGGGTTTAAAGGTCACCCCCCCAACTCCTTAATACCCCCCCTCCCTTTTCTAGTAAATTTGGGGAGGTGATAGACTGTATGATTTAAAAACCATATCCCGCGCTCATTATCCCACGTGTGTTCCCTACAGGTGGATCTAGTGGGGAAAAAACCCACAGAGAGATGTCCCCGTCCTCTGTATCCCCAGCTTCCAAAGGGGGAAATGTCCCAGAGAATACAGTAGGGGGAGCGAATCCCCTCTAAATAGATCAAAGGAACAACCTGCACTTATTTCACGGGTTTTGGTCTTTAGGGGAAAAACGGACTGATTTTAAAATTTTGAGATAAGCAAAAAAGATGGACGCCCCAGGGAAATCCCTCAGGAAAATGAGCCCTATACAAAAATTTAAAGGGGGGTTGGGGACCCCCGCATCACAGAGGCTTACAATTTTTTTGGGGGGGCTCTTATGTCACCTTTTGCAGCCTAAATTGTTCCTATGTCACATCAGGTGAAGATCTGACTGATACTAAAATGGGGGCTGAAGAAGAGAAGATGAGGAGCGATGAGCCGGGGAAAGTGGGCGTAAGGAGGGAGATCCCAAAGATGGACCACAGGTGAGTGGGAAAATAACCAGAGTTTCTTCAGGATCCTGAACACCCCAAAATTTTTATGAATTGGATACAACAAGGTCCGGGAAACCTTTATTTCAGATTCTGAGAAAACCCCTTTTTCCCCAACCCAAATTGAGTTCCAAAACATGGAGACCTGGGTTTCCCCCCCCCCCCCTTTTTTTCCCCCCAAAAACCCAAAAACCCCGGGTCCCTTATTCCTGAGAGGCCTTTTTTAAGGGCTTTTGCCAGAAAGTTTTCCTAAAATTGGGGCCATTTTTTAAAGGGGGAAAGTAAACCCCCTGTTCCAAACGACCGGGGTTTTCCCGACCCAAAGGGTTTCCGAATAATAGGAATGTATAAAAAAATGAAGTTTAAAGTATTTACTATATTTTTATAAAATTTATAATTTATAAAATTTATTTAAATAATAAAAAATTTTAAAAAATGGGATCTTTCTAAATTTTTTTTAAAAAAGGGAAAAAAGGTATAAAATTTTTTTTTTTTCCAGGGTTAAATTGATAAAAACCCCCCCAATTTTAATTTTTTTATTAAATAAAAATTTTTTTTTTTTAAATTTTAATTTTTAAATATTTTTTTTTTTTTATTTAAAAAATTTTTTATTATTTTTTTTAAATATTATATAAATTTTTTTTTTTTTAAAAATTAAAAATAAAATTAAAAAAAAAAAATTTTTTTTTTTTAAATTTAAAAATTTTCTTTTTTATTTTTTATTTTTTAAAAAAATTTTCCTTTATAAAAAAAAAATATAAAAAAATTTATAAATTTTTTTTTTTGGGGAAATTTTTCTTTTTTTTAATTTTTTTCTTCTCCAAGGGCCCCGACAAAGGGGAGAAAGGGGGAAATCCTTTGTCCGGGTCACAAGGGTTAGCAGAGGGCAGGGAACGCCCCCCCCCCAATTGTTTTTTGGGGGAAAGGGGGGAAAAACCCTGTCCCCCCTTTGGGGGCCCCCCAAGGGGTTTTCAGGGGGGGGGACACCCTCTTAGGGGAAAAGGGTATTTCAAGGTGAGGAGTTTTACCCGGGTTTCCAACAAAAAAAATTCCCAAGGGCATACCGCCCCCTGGGCCCCAAAAAAAGGTTTTTAGGTTATCAATTTCCCCCGGGGCCAAAACCAGGTTATTGGGGCCCCGTTAGAAAAAAACTTTTTCCTCAAAGTATTTTCCCAAACTGCAGGAAAACTCCCCCTTGGGGAGGACCCCTTTAATGAAGGGAGTGCCAGCAAAATTTTCCCCCGTTTTTCCGCCCCGGGCCCATTTTTTTGGGTGGTTTTTTTATTCCAGTTTCCAAATTAATCCAATTCCAATTTTTTTCCTGGCAAAACTTGTACAGAGAACCCCCCCCTTTTCCCCCCTAAAGGTTAGTTCAAGAGAAAATGAAGCCTCCGCTAAAGGGGTTTTAAGGTGCGGACTCGCTCCGGGGCCCCCTTACAGTAGGGGTTAAGAGGTGCAGGGGGCCCCCCCCCCCCCCCGGGGCCCCCCCCACAAGGGTTTCAAGGGGGAGTGACATCCCCCTTGGGCCCAAAACCAAAAAATTTTGGGGCAGTGACACCTTCCCTTCCCCTACACAAGGGTTAGCAAGGGGGCAAAACCCCTTTCTTTCCCCCCCCTACAATATTTTCAGAGGGGAGGAACCCTTCCCCCCAAACCCCCTTTTTTCAGTGAATTCCCTTTTCCCGGGGGGAAACAAATTGCAGAGGTTGATAAATCCCCTTAGGGGGGGCCCCCCCCAAAAGGGTTAAAATTAATCCCTCTGCCCGGGCCCCCCTTTAAAAAAAAGGGGTGCATTTTGGTTTAAATTCCTGATGTTTCTCCCTTTGACATACCAATGCCCAAATTTGTTCTTTAAAAGCAAAAAACTTGACTCATCAGAAAACCCAACCCCTTTTGCCATCAGTAGGGGTTCATTTCCATACTCCCCAGGAAAACTGAAGCTTCCCTGCTAAATTTACTTGGTTTTTTAAGGGGTTTTGGGTGACCCACCTCCGGGCCCCCAATGCCCAGAGGGTTAGCAGGGGGTGCAGTTATTTTTTGGCCCATCCCATTTTTTCTGCTTTTTTTGGGGCCCCAAAAACATTAGGGTTGGGTAAGGTGCATTGACATCCACCCTGTTTCGGGGGCCGGGGCCCCAAAAAATGGGCACCTCGTTGGGTTATAAAAAAGGGTTGCCGTGCCCTCCGTCTGCCCCCCCTGGGGACCCATTTTTAACACAGGGTTTAGAGAGGTGCAGGGGACATCCGTCTGTCGGGGGCCCACCAAAAATTAGTGGGGGAGTTTTCCCCCCCAAAGAGGTTGCGGGGTGAAACTTTCCGTCTGCCCCGGGGCCCATACCCCCATTTGGTTAGCAGGGGGTTTGCAGTGACTTTCCGTCTCCCTTCGGGGGCCCTTTTAACCAGGGGGGTTAAGTTGGGGCCCCCAAAGTGGGAAAATAAATTACTTGGCCCCGGGCCCCATCCCAACAGTAGGGTAGGTAGAGGTGCAGTGCCCAAACCGTCCCCCTTTTGGGGCCCCAAAACCAGTAGGGTTAGTAGAGGTGCAGTGACATCTATCTCCCTCTGGGGCCCCCAAACACAGCAGTGTTTAGTAAAATGCGGGTGCCCACCCCCCCCTGCTCTGGATGCCCCTTTACACGGGGGTTAGCAGGGGTTTGCATTGACATCCGTCTGTTCTAGGGCCCCATACGCTTGAGTGTTTGGTCTTGTGTTACCCCCAAATTTTTGGGAACCCTTTTGGGGTAATTTTGGGATGACTGCTGTATGTGGGTTGTTTCTCTGCCCTCATGCACTTTTAAAAGTGAGGGTTTCCCTCGAGGCGTATGTTTCCACGTCGAATTTCCCACCCCATTTCACTTTAAACCACAGCAGCCGCCAAAAGATCACAAAATGGGGAAAAGCCAAAAAATTTCTCCCCTTTCTGCAACCCTCATAAATCCCCCTTTTTTACTTTTTTTTATCTTACTAGGTCCCCAAATGCCCTAGAAACTGCTAAACCTCACCCCTTATTCTACCTTCCCCTTTTAGACCTGTCCCCCCCTTTGACCCTGTCGCCCAATACCCTCCTGCTACAAATCCTTCCCCCCTCGGCTTTCCGGACTTGGCTCTTTCCTGGATCTCCCATACCTCACTGATCGGCCTCAGGGTCTCTCTTTTTCACACCCCTTTCCCCCCGCCCAACACTCGGTCGGTCCCCCCCCAAGGGGTCAGCCCCGGGCCCAAATTCTTCTCTCTTTACCCCTTTTGGCCGGGTAAAGCTCATAACTTAAAATGGCTTTCCTACCACCTGTATACTAAATTACACACAACCCCTACATCCCGGGCCCCAAAATTTTAAACCTCTCTTTTTCCCCGGATCCCAGTTTGGGTCTATCATCCTTTATTTCCCCTTTTTTTTTCCCCCGGTCTCCTAAAACAAAATGTGGAAAAAACGGAATTCATCTTTTCTTCCCACCGTCCCACCCCAATCCCACCACCTATCTCTATCCCCGTAAACGGTTGTTCATTTTCTCACCTTTTCCCCCAAGTCCATGCCTTTGGATAATCTTCAAACCCCGCTCTGTTTTTCACACCACACATGAAACCCCTTTACCTCTGCTGCCAACTCCCCCCGAAAAATATCTCCCCCAAACAGCTCTTTCCTCAACTTCGACTTAAAAAAAATGCTCGTCCAACCCCTTGTCATCTCTCGCCTAAATTACTGCAACATCCATCCTTTTGGCCTCCCATCTAGCACCCTCGTTTCCCTTAAAACCCCTTTCCCAAACCTCTGTGAAACCCAAAATCCCCCTCTCCCTCACAAACCACCCCGCCCCCCCCCTCTGCCAATCCCCTTCCGGGCTCCCCCTTGCCCAGCAAATAAATTAAAGTTACAAAACCCAATGCCCTTTTAAAAGGCTCTCCATAACCTCCCCCCTCCATACATCTCTGCTCAAATTCCAGATACCTCCCCTTTTCGAAATCTCCGCCCCTCAAAAGGAACTTTTTTTCTCTGCCTCCCCTTATCAGCTCTTTAAAAAACCGCTCCAAGACTTCTCCCGTTTCCCCCAACACTGTGGAATTCACGGGCCAAAAAACACACCCAGCCCTTCCCCCGGGTTCAAAAGAAACCCTGAAAACCCATATCTTAAGGTTTCCCTAAAACCTACAATAACCCTCGTTTGCCCCTACAACCCCCCCCCCCAAACCCCACCCCCCCCCCCCCCCCAAAGGCCCCCAACCCCTTTCTTTTCCTCCCCTTGAAGGGACCTCGGGGCGGGGGGTTCTCCACCCCAAGAACCTTTACGTTTAAAGGTTTTTTAAATAGGGTTGTGATTTTCCAAACCTTAATTTCCACCAGGGATCGCCCTTTAAAAAAATTAAACTTTTTTAAAAAACATATGGGTGAATAACCTATCACCCCCCCCCAACCTGCGGAAGGGGGACAAACACACACAGGGGGCACAGTTTGGGAAAGGTTTTTAATTTAAATTTTTTAATTTTTTTGCAGCCCTTTGGAAGCCCCCCAAAAGCAGGTTTTGGGAACCACTTTGGTCCCCCACCTATGGGAAAAATAAAAGTGATTTTTTGAAATTTTTTAACTGAAAAAAAATTATAAGGGGGGCCCCGGACGGGGGATTTTTTTCCCCCCCTTCTATTGAGTGGGCCCAATTTTTTAGATTAAACCTGGCGTTCTTGGGAAAGGGGGATGGGGGGTTTTTTTAAAACCCAAAAGGTTTTTGGAATCCTCGGGGCCAATTTTTCCGAAAAAACCCCCCGGGCCCCGGGGTTTGGAATGGGAATGTTCCAAAACCCAAAAATTTTCAGCCCCCCCAGAAAAGCCCCCAATTTTGGGTTTTTAGTTGGGTTTGGGGGGTAAAAAAAGGGAAGGGGGTTTTTTAAAAAAGGGGGTGTTTTTTAAAATTTTAGGGGGGTTTTGGTAGGGGGGGTTTTTTAAAAAGGGTTGGGGGAAGGGAAATTTTGGGGGGAAAGTTAAAGGGTTGGAAAAAGGGGTTTTGGGGATTTTGGGGGATTGGAAAATTTATTTTTTTGGGGGGGAAAGGGGTTTTTTTGGGGAAAAATGGGGTTGAAAGTTTGTAAGGGGGGGGGGTTGTAGGGGGGGGGGGAGGGGGAAGGGGGGTTTTTGGGTTGGGGGGGAAAAAAAAGGGGGTTTTAAATTAAATTATAAAGAGGAGGGGGAATTTTTTTTAATGGGGATGGGTTTTAGGTTTTTTTTTTTAAAAAGGGGGAATTTTTGTTTAAAAATTTTTGGAATAGGGGGTTTGTGGGGAAATTGGGGGGAAAAAGGGGAATGGGGGAGTTGTTTTGGAAAATTTGGGGATTTGGTGGATATTTTTTATTTAGATTTGGGAAGCTGAAGTGGGGGGGTTTTTTTTATTTTGGGGGAAAGGTTTTTGGGTTTGGTTAGGGGGTTTAGGGCCCGGGGTTTGGAATTTAAAAAAAGCCCTTTTTTAGGTTATGTTGCTTTGGAAAACCCTTTACTGCATTCAAAAGGGTTTTCCCCCAAAAATTATTCCCTTTTAAGTTATGGGGGCCACTTGTTTCTTGGGCCCTTGAAAAACCTTGGCCTTTTTCTGGGCCTTGCCGAAATTTTGCCCCTCTGAGCTATTTGGGGCAGTTCCTTAATTTTCATGAGTCTTAAATGGGGGTCTTATAAAAGAAAGGTTTGTCCCTTTCAAACCCAAATTTTCCAAATCAGTTTAAGAAAAACACAGTGGAATTCAGGGGAGGAGTGGGAAACCATCTCAAGGAAAATCAAAAAAGGAAAATAACAGAAATATATTAAATTTTGAGTGCCACAGAAAAGGGGGCTATAATACTTTTTGACCGGGTGATATTTCAGTTTGTTTGGGTTTAATAAATTACCCAAAAAAAAACAAATTTCTAGTTTTTTTTTTTTTTTGGGAAAATGGGGGGGGGGGGGGGGCAAGTGAATTTTAAAATGAGAAAAAAAATTAAAAATTTAAACCAAAGGGTTTTAAAATAAAAACAAAAAAGTGAAAAAAATAAATGGGTTTTTGAATATTTTCATACCCAGGGGAAAAGGGACATCGAAGTAGGAAAGGGGCCCTGCTGGATTCATCACTGGTTTTGCCCAGAATTTACCTAAAAAAAAACTGCAGGTTTTCCACCAAAAAGGGAAAATGCTTAAAATGTTTTTATTTTTGTGGGGTTTTAAAAGAAAAAATTTCATTAAAACATATTTTTTATTTTAACAGCAAAAATTCTGTAAAAATTTTTTTAAAGGAAAATGCATGTTCTCAAAAAAATTTAAAAAGGAGAAAAGATTTGTATGCGTCTTTATCAGGGGGAAAAAAACCCCAATACCCGAAAGTGCATACAGGGGAAAACAGTACAGAACTTTCCAAAAATCTCCACAATGATTTAGGGAATTTTTCCTGGCCCCCCCAATGGTTTTTTACAAGTGCACACGTCTCATATAATCCAACAAGTCCTGAAGGGAAACCCTCTCCCTGGCCCCCCAAGATGGTTACCACAAGTCAAGGCCAAAAAAAAGGGGGAAAGGGGTTTCCCTGTCAATGTGGTAAAGTGTTTTTCAAACCCCTCAAAAACCCCCTTATCACAGAAGGGAATTTTAAACCGGGAAGGGAAACCCTATTCATGTTTGAAATTTTTTAAATGCTTCACCCAAAAGTCCCGGGTTTTTAAAAAACTTAAAAAATTTAACAGGGGGAAAACCTTTTTCATTGCAAAAATGTGGGAGATCTTTTACATACAAATCAAAACTTGTTTCCATGGGGAGAACTCACAAATTTGGGGGAAAACCTTTTTCATGTTCAAATTTGGGGAATTTATTTTTCAGACAAATAAAAACTTATTTTGCATGAGAGAATTTACACAAAGGGAAAAAAGGGCCCTTTTTATGTTCAGAAGTGGGGAAAAAATTTTTCAAAAAAATAACAAAATTGGTTACCAAAACCCCTTTTTAGGTGGGAAAATTTTCCAAAAAAAACAAAAAGGAAAAAAGGGGGAAAAGCCTTTTTCCCCTGTTTAGAATTTGGGAAAACTTTTTTCAATGAAAGCGACTCTGGTTAACATGAAAAAAATTTTTACAGGAAGAAGCCTTTTTTATTTTAAAAAATGTGGGGGAAACTTTTGCAATGAAAACAAAACTGTTTCCCCATGGAGAACTCACATTGGAGCGAAGCCTTTTTCCCTGTTTCCCGAAAAGTGGGGAATCTTTTTTCAATGAAACGAGTCTGGGGTTTCACTTGAAGAATTCAACAGGAGAGAACCCCTTTCCCCTTTTTAGAAAAAGGGGGGCAATCTTTTTTAAAAAGAAAGCGACTCTGGGTTTCACTTTAGAAAATTAAAAACAGGAGAGAAGGGCCTTTTTTATGTTAAGAAAAAGTGGGAAATTTTTGCAAAGAAATCAAAACTCGTTTTAAAATGAGAGGGGCTCACATTGGAGCGAAGTTTTTCCCTGTTTCCCGAAATGGGCAAACTTTTACAATGAAAGCGAGTTGGTTACCTTGAGAGAATTCACCAGGAGAGGAAAACCCCTTTTTCCCTGTTCAGAATGTGGGGAAACTTTTTTCAAAAGAAAGCTGAGTTGGTTACACATGAAAGAAACACACAGGAAAGAAGCCCCTTTTTATGTTCAAAGGGGGGAAATCTTTTTTTTGTTAAAGCACATCTTTGAAAGAAACCCAAAAAAATTACACAGGAGAGAAAAGGGTTTTAAAGTTCCCTTTAAAAGGGAAAAAGTACAGAAAAATTTTTACTTTGTTAAGTGAATTTGGGTCAAATGTAAAAGAAAAGTTTGTTTATTAACCACCTTTCCCAGGGCCCTTTCTTTTTTATTTTTCCCTCTTTCATTAAAAAATGAGGGGTTTTTTTTTTTTGTGGACAAGATGTAAAAATTTTAATGATTTTTTATTCATATTACCATAGAATATTCTGGGAACGGCAAAAAAATTGGGGGGGAAAATGTCAAAAAAAAGGTACTTGCTCATGTTTGTGGATGTTTTTTCTTTTTTTGGCGTTCAATCTTTGGTTTTTAAAAGATGTTTTTCCTGTAATTTTAAAAATTTATTTTCCCAAAACTGCAATTAAACCCAAACAAAGTATGGTTTTCGTTATTTTTTGGTACTGGAAAAAAATTCCCCAAAAATTTTTTATTTTTGAAATTTGCATTTAGGACAAATTTTCTGGGGGCCAATAACTTTTTTTTGGGGCTTTTTGCTTTTTTCGAATAGGGGAAAATTTCTCTTGTCCTAAACCCATTTTCTTTTTTCCCCCCTCTGTCCCCCCATCCCTATTGGGTTTCCTTTTAATTTTTTTATTTGAATTTAAAAATAAATATTATCCCCTTTTTGGGAGCCTCCCTTTCATTTTCTATTTTTCATTTACCAGGGGGTGTTTTGGGCCCCTCGGTTTTTTTGGATGCACCAAAATTAAATTTTGCAAAAATTTTTTATTAGTGGGGGTTTTAAGCCCAGCGGGCCGGGGGCGTTAGAAAATATTTTCCCGTTTTTGTGCCTTATCCTCCCTTTTTCCCCGAAAAACCCGCAAATTTTGAAATTTTTTAGCCCCCCCGGGTTTTTTTGGGAAACCCCGATTTGTTTTAACCCCGTCACTGCCACAGGCCCTTTTTTCACCTCCCCCACAGAGCCCATTATTGAAATCTGACTGTCAAATTTATGTGGGGAAAAACTTTTTTTTATTATTTTACCCTTTTTGGTGATAAGAGAAAAATTTTCTTTTTGAAAAATTTGCTTTAAATTAGTAAATTTTTGGCCACACAATTTTTAAATTTTTTTGTGGAAAAAAAAAAAAAAAAAAAATCAAAATTTTTGTGAAAAAAATTTTACAAATTTTTAAAACTTCAAAAATTTCCCGCGTGTCACCAAAATCGTTATTCCAAATCAAAAATTTTTTATAACTACATCTATTATATGTCCACTTTTATTGGCATCATTCTTTAAAAATTTTTTTTGTTTTTTTTCAACATTTGGGGGGTTAGAATTTAGCAGTCATTCCCCTTTACATTTTCAAGAAAATTTGCAATATACAAATTTTTTCATTATATACGTTTTTTTTTGGGGGCCGTCCAGTCCCCCTCCTGGCTTTGAGGTGGGCCCATAACTTTAAAAAACCAAAATAAATGACTTTATTAAGAAACTGCACCCCTTTTTTCAAACCCGGGGTTTAGGGGTTTTTACCCCCTTTTGGTATTTACAGGAATTAAAACAAAGTGGGGAGAAATTCCCCCAAAAATTCACCTTTTTCCCCGATTTTTTTCCATTTAAAAGGAAAAACGGTTGGGTGTGACCAAAGGGAAATCAAATTAAAATTGATTTTGCAGATTCTGCTGTTTTCAGAGGGAAACCCATATGTGGCCCTTTTTGCGCTATTTGGGTTTAACCACAAGCCTTTAGAGTAAGGGGGAGGAGGGGGAGCACCACTGGGCCCTTTGGGGGCTCCTTTTCAAAACAATTTTATTTAGGCAACATTCCCCGGGTTTTTTTTACCCCTAAGGGCTAAAACTTAATTAAAAATCCCTAAAGAGCCCCATAATTTGGAAAATACACCCTTTAAAGGGAAAATATCCCGGGGTGTATTGAATATATTACCCCACAAAGGGTTTTTACCCTTTTTTTTTTTTTGTTAGGTTTTGAAATTACTTTAAATTTCATAGTTTTTTAAGGGTGAAAAAAGCCTTTTGTTTCTTAAAATGTTGATCCCGAGGAAAGCAAAAAAACCCCCAAAGAGGGAGAAGCAAACTGTTTCCCATTTGGGGGGAAAAAAATCCTTCTCGACTCCTAAATCGGGGAAAAAAAACCCCGGAACAACGACCCTTTTCGGAGAATCCAAGACACTAAAAATTTGTTATATTTTTAACACTCAAAAAAATGTCCAAACCCTTTTTAAGCTCGGGTTAGTAAAATTCACCAGGGAAAAATTCCCTGGCAAGAGTTTCCCATTTCTCACGCCTCTAAAGTAAAAAACCCCTTTTCCAATGTTTAGGGTAGAACCCCTTTTTTCCCTGAAGATGCCCCCTTGTTCTAGATACGCCCCTGGGTATAAAAAAATTTTGGGGAAAGAGATTCTATATGACCTTTAAGTATTTAAAAATTTTATTATGCCCCCCCAAGCCGTTTTTTCCCTCAAAAACCTAAAAAACCTTAATTTTTGAAAATCTTTTTGGGTATTGTAGTCCCCAGTCCTTTTATTTTTTTTGTTGCCCACTTTTTTCCTGTTAAAGCTTTTCAATGACTTTCCTGTGCACGGGGCCCCAAAAACCCTGTACACAATTTTCCTTTGTGGGGGCCCAAACCATGATTTGTATAATCTGAGAAAATATTCTCATCAGTGACCCTTTTTCCCCTTTTTTTAAAACAACCATGTTTTCCTTTTTGCCTTGGCACTGCGGGCCTGACACGGTTTCCCTACAATTAATTTTTACTGTCCACCAAATTTCCCCAAGGTCCTTCTCCACCCATTTTTTCCCAGGGGTTTTCCCTTTTTAAAAAGAAAATAATTTTTTTTCCCCATGTGCAAAACCCTTGAATTTATCTGTGCTTAACCTTATCTCCCACTTCTCTCCCAGGCCCCCAAACCCTTTATCCGGACCCGTTGAAATTTAAAATTTTTCCTTATTGTTGGATTACTTTACAGAGTTTTAAGTATCATTTTCAAAGATGATATTCTACTGTCCCAATCCATGTGTAAAGATTTTTAAGGAAAATTTTTTAAAGGGGGGTGGGGCCCAATACTGACCCTTTTAATCCCCACTATTTAACCCGTTGACCCCCCCTTTTTACGGGCCCCTTGGGGTTTCCCCACTAGTAACAGTGCCCCCTCCAACACTAAAACCCTGGGTCCCCACTAGTAACAGGGACCAGTCTGATTATGTCCCTTTAATTAACACCCTTTTTGGTTTTCTATCAGTGACCGGGTTGTTACCCCCCTTGCACCCATTTTCACCCAGCCCAAAGCTTTCCCTCATTTTACTTCCAACCTTTTATTTGGCACCGTATAAAAAGTTTTAAAAAAAATCTAGATATGACATCCATCCTAAACCCCGACCCAGTCTAAAATTTAAAACTTCCTCATAAAGTGATGAGTTTTTGCTGACGGGAACGACCCTTTCTTAAACCCATGCTGGAACGGCTTTTTTTAAATGTTTTTTTCTGAGATAGTCCGGGATAAAATTTTTTAAAAAAAAACCTTAAAAACCTTTTTACCCACAACAGGGGTTAAAATTCCCGGGCCCTATATTTTCCCGAATCATTTTTTGCCCCCTTTTTGAATATTGCCCAACCACTTTTTGCTAGGGCCCCCAAATCCGGGGGGAACATCCCCCATTTTAACGGGTCCTTAAATATTAAAAAAGGGGCCTATCTTTTCTTACTTTGCCCCCTTTTAGGAAAAAAATTGTTTTAAAAATCCTCCAAGTTCGAAATTTAACCTTATGTGCGGGGAAAACGCTTTTTAGCGGGGACAAACAAGGGGGGAGCACTTTTTGGGTTTTTGGGAAGCAAAATTTTGGTTTTGCCATTTTCGCATTTAAAACCCCCCTAAAGTAGCAAAAACAGCCCCTTTTTCAGAAGTTGCCCCATTTTAGTTTTCATCCCCCCTCATGGATCTCACCCTGGGGGTTGAAATTGGGGCGTTTTTGGGCACAAAGATCTTCCTTATTTTAGCTTTTGGAATTATATGAACACAAAAAAATATCCCCCTTTCTTTGTTTGTGCAGTTTTCCAAAATTTTTAATAATTTTGAAATGTAATACAAGGTCAAAAAGAAAAAGAGACATTTTCCAAAATGACGCTATTTCTTTCTCCTTTTTTTTAGAAGTGAGGCAAGAGCCCTTTTTAAACTTTCAGTGGTTTTTCCCCAAAAAAAGATATATTTTATTTGGGCAATACAGGGATAATTTTTCATTTCAACACCTTTATTATTAACCAAAAACCCTGTATTTAACATACATCATTTAAAAAAGCATCTTTACTGGTCATTCTAAAAAACACACCTCTAATTATTCTGATTATTCTAAGCAACTGGTTAGTGCTTTTACATATTGATTTTTGAGACATTTTAAGGGTCGTGCTTTACTGCACAAGACAGGGAAAAACACGGCTCGGTCTAAAATATCCCAAACATTACACCCGGACGCTGCTTAGTGCAGGATCTTTTTAAAGTATTTACATCCCTCCTCTCAGGCACCCGCCTTTTCTTTTTGTATTTATGGGTGTCCCCCTGGTTGATTTGGGCAGTGGTTTTTAACTGGTTGATTCCCCCATAAAAGGGGCCCGGAGGTCTAAAATTGGCATTCATTAACCGGCAAAAAGGGGAAAAGCCCCTTTTTGGGTTTGTTTTTGCTTTTTTTTGTTTTCCCGGATGTGTCTGAGCTTGGTTCATTGGTTTGTCCCATCTGTTATAAACAATTTTTCCTTCATAAAAAATTTTTCCCCAAAAATCCAGCAGTTACACGTTTTCACACTGTTTACCATCTTTGTGCTTGAAAAAAAGGATTTTCTTACCGAAATCTTTTTTCCCCTTTGGGCCTCAGGGGAGCGCACAATGGTTTAGTATCCTTTTTCACCGAGCTTGGGCAAAGAAAAAAAAAAAAGAAATATCAGGTTTTTTCATAATTCCAGGGATTAATTTAGATTTCCCCCTCACCCTTTGAAGCTCCCCAACAATGAAAAAGACCGATTTCCCTTTTAAAACAGTTTTGGGCATTTTTTTTTGGGGGCGGGAAACCTGTTTCTGGGCTTCAGACTTGGGAAATAAAGATTTTGGTAAAAAAATCTTTGTTTTCCCCCTTTGGTTTTAAGGGAAACACACAATGGGATTTCCCAAAGCAGTATAAGGAAAAACAGGGGCTACAGCAACAAAATAAGAACTTTCCCAAACTTTCTCAGCTGACGCCAAAGTTCTAAGAAAACTAAGCACTACTTGGCAAATGTAAACTAGTAAAGGGTTTAAATTTCATTCTGCAATGAGGACGTATAAAAACACAAGGTGTTGGGGTCATTTCTCTCTAGCCAAAGACCCATGCGTTTGTTTTTCCCTTTCACAAAGTAATTTTCTATAGGACCAGTGTCCCGAGGCTATGCTGACTTTGTTTTTTTGTAAGAGGCCCCCTTTTTAACGAAAAAAAAAGGAAAAACCCGTTTCCATAATATTGATTTTAAATAAGTTTACCGCTTCCTGAAATTTTTGAAAGGGTGGCATTTTATCGAAGGAAAAAAAACTAGAAAAAAAAAATGATAAGATTCCCTGGTTTTAAAATTGTAATCAGATGCCACCCTTTAAGGACCCCCAGCATATCCCGAATAAAAACAAAACCAATTGCACCACCCAAATCAAAATGGTCCACCAAACCCCAAAAGCTCTTCTGTGTGAATAAACCTTTAAAAAACCGAAAAGCCCCTTTCCCGAAAACAATGCCCCCTTTTGGGGACTTTTGGTTCCAAACCGTGAAAACGTGTACTCTTATTTTTTCTTTATGTTTCGACAGTTTTCTTACATTTTCTGAAAAAATAGACAGATATTCGGGGTATCATTCTTGGGGAAAACAAAGCTTGTCCGAAAATTTCTTTCCCTGGGATCTTTAAAGAACCCCTTTTACAGGAGGGTAAATGGAGAATAAAGGGTTCTCAAAAATTGTAAATAATACCCCCCCCAGGGGTTCACTTCATGAGATTTGTGTTGTTTCCCTTCCCCCCTGCCCTTTTTTACCGGGGGTAAATGGAGAATAACACCCCTTTAATTTTAGTTTAAAATCCTAGAAGGTTTTACTTTCCCTGGTTTTTTGTGGCCCCCCTTTCACACCCCCCTTTTTAACAGGGGGTGAGAACTGGAAGGAGAGAAATGGATTTCCATAGGAAAAACAAAATGATGATGTGGTTTAAACCCCCAGAGCGAGGGTCCACCCAAAAATTTCAGAAGGTTTAAATTTAAACCCTTGCCCCAAGATAGACCCTTACCAACAGCTTTTTTCCTAAAAACATTGCGGTATAACTTCCTTTGAGCTTTGAAAGTAGACAGACATAGATTTAAAAAGATCTTTTCATATGAGCAAATTTATAGAAAAATTTTCCCGCAATACACGAAAATGAGAGGGGCACTAGTCTCCCCCCGGGGCAAAATTTGGGAAAGAACCCCCCCCTGGCCCTGAGTTTTTTGGAAAATTTATTCCTGAATCCTTAGAGGGGAAAAAGGGACCCGTATAAAGCCCCGTGATTGGTAATTTTTTTCAAAAAGTTAAAGAAGAGACCATGCCAAACAAAGACGGGTCTTTTAGCCAGGGACCAAATTCAATACCCAAAATTTCTCCGAGGTCTAAAAAGAAAGATTAAACACCCTAAAACCCGACTTCGACTGAAGAGGGCTCCTTGTTCAGACCACATTCGTCAGATTTTAACAATTTTTTCCAGTACAAGAACCTCCCCTTTTGTACTTGTTGAGCTTTCTGAAAAATTGTAATTCCAAAAACCCTTTTACAGCCCTTTCACCCTACGCTGAGGTCTTGGGACCTTTTTGTTCCCCGTTTTAAAAAAAATTTTGGGCCCATTGTCTATTGGAAAACAAGCCTATGGTTTGTAATAAAAATGTAAAATAAGAACTAAGCAAACAGCACGTTAACCATTGAGGAGAGGAATGAGTCTTAGGAGGAGACCACCTTACTCTAAATTGAATTTAGAGTTAACAAAGGTTTCCCAATCTTCACAGGACAAATCTGTGGACGGCGCAAGTTGTTAAAACATTGGAGAGCTATTCTCAATTCAGGTGGGACCAACCTGGCCACCAGCTGATATCTTCCCTTGAGAGGGAAAATAATTGCATCCATCTAAAACCGAATAACCTTGTTTAGTACCCTGAGAATGTCCTGCTGAAAGGACCTGAGCATAGAAACTGGTTAGAGCCCGTTCCAGAATGGAAGCAGACTTCCCCAAGACATCATGGTTACAATGAAAGATTATACCTAGAACTCAACCAGTCCCCCTCAACCCCACCCTCTTCGTTTTGCACATGACAATCAGCAAAAACATCTGTGGAAAGGGGTGGATTTGAAAGTCTGTTGAGCTGAAGAAGCTGAGAAGTGCTTGATGTGATGACACAGTTTTCGAATAAACAAATTGTCTCCTATCTGATTTCTGCTAGAACCACAATAATTCTGGTGAAGTATAGTGAGGACAACCTAAGAGGAGGGAAAGTAATTTAGAATGGCGGAAAGATTTGTTATTTCTATCGCCACAGAGAACTTCTCTGTGAATTGCTGAACATACATTAGATATAGTGGCAGACCAGACCTTTTGTACATGATGAATGATCTGATACTAACTTCCCTTCAACAGCAATTGAATACGTGAATGCATGAGGCTGGTACCAGCGCAGGAAGAAACGGTCGTCTTTCCCTTTTTTTCCTTTCGGCCCAGAACACCATGATAAATTCTCTCGCCCACGACTCGTCTCTGCAGAATTTATCATGGTGTTCTGGGCCGAAAGGAAAAAAAGGAGAAGACGACCGTTTCTTCCTGCGCTGGTACCAGATGCAGTGGGTGGCATTGGAGCCCTGTTGGTTTCCCTGGAAGAGATGTTAACTACGCTAGCGGCAAGATGTACCGGAGGTCGTCCCTGCCATCAATCTCTCAGGAGCAGGTAAGAGGAACACTCCATTCACTTTTTACACTGTAGTCAAGTGAGGGGTACACTACAGCCATAGGAAGCTATATATTTAAAGCTTCAGTACAGAAAATCCAGGCATATTACTGCTGGAACAGGTAGAGCACTTTCAAAGTGGTTTACCTGAGCCAGAAGTCTCGCTTGATTATTTACCCCAGTAGATGGGTTCATAGATTTAAGGCATTGTACACTATTACAATGTGCACAAAAATTGGCGTTTAATCGCTAAATACCACCCATGTCACCCAATGTGTCATCAATATCACATAGTAGGTTTCCACAAAAACGAGTTTTTCCCTGTTTTTTTTTTTTTTTTTGGGGGGGGGTGGCCCTGACACTTGGGCTGTATGGGGCCCTGAAATTCCTGACGGCGGCCCTGGGAGGGAGGACTACTGAGCTTAAACTGGAATGCAGGCTGAGACATCCACGGGCCATGGCTGCCCCAGAACCTCTGAGATTCCAGGCCAATTAGGCAGATCTGTAGTGGGGGAATGAGGAGATGCACCAAGAAACTCTTGGGTCTCCACCATAGGAGCCACTGTAGGAAAATAATAAAACCTAAAATAGTAAAATAATAATGCAAATAATAAGTCCTGCTGGGAGAGAAGAAAAAACAGGTCTGCTCATTGTCTGAGAAGCTTCTATGGGTGAGGTGGATCTAATTAATGCTTGAATTATTTGAACCTGATACTCGTTTCTTTTTCTTCTGTCTGAGCTGGGGTGAGGAGGATATTAACCCATTGTGTGCTGCCTGAGGACCAGGGGGAAATATATTTTATTCTGGTCACTCACTGGCAAACCAGACCGACATGTTTAACAAGTACCACAAGGATCACATATACACTCACCGGTCACTTTATTAGGTACACCTGTCCAACTGCTCGTTAACACTTAATTTCTAATCAGCCAATCACATGGCGGCAACTCAGTGCATTTAGGCATGTAGACATGGTCAAGACAATCTCCTGCAGTTCAAAACGAGCATCAGTATGGGGAAGAAAGGTGATTTGAGTGCCTTTGAACGTGGCATGGTTGTTGGTGCCAGAAGGGCTGGTCTGAGTATTTCAGAAACTGCTCATCTCCTGGATTTTCACGCACAACCATCATCTAGGGTTTACAGAGAATGGTACCGAAAAAGAAAAAAAACATCCAGTGAGCGGCAGCCCTGTGGGCGGAAATGCCTTGTTGATGCCAGAGGTCAAAGGAGAATGGGCAGACTGGTTCGAGCTGATAGAAAGGCAACAGTGACTCAAATAGCCACCCGTTACAACCAAGGTAGGCAGAAGAGCAATCTCTGAAACGCACAGTACGGCGAACTTTGAGGCAGATGGGCTACAGCAGCAGAAAGACCACACCGGGTGCCACTCCTTTCAGCTAAGAACAGGAAACTGAGGCTCCAATTTGCCCAAGCTCATCGAAATTGGACAGTAGAAGATTGGAAAAACGTTGCCTGGTCTGATGAGTCTCGATTTCTGCTGCGACATTCGGATGGTAGGGTGAGAATTTGGCGTCAACAACATGAAAGCATGGATCCATCCTGCTTGTATCAACGGTTCAGGCTGGTGGTGGTGGTGGTCAGTGTGTGGGGAATATTTTCTTGGCACTCTTTGGGCCCCTTGGTACAATTGAGCATCGTTTGCAACACCTTGTGGAATCTATGCCACGAAGAAATTGAGGCAGTTCTGAAGGCCAAAAGGGGGTCCAACCCGTTACTAGCATGGTGTACCTAATAAAGTGGCCGGTGAGTGTAGTTGTATAACCTTAACATGCAAATTCTGAAGAGATGTAGGCTGGAATACAGGATAAAGCTGGGGGTAACCCCAAAGGTTGCCCAAGATCAAGTAGACAAAAATGGTGAGAGTCTATTAAAATGTATGACTAGTATAAAAGCAAGTACGAGGCCAAGTAACTGTAAAACTGTAAGAATATTTGCCTCATTCTCTAACAGATAAAAAACCCAGTCACCTGGAGATGCCGGCTCTTACAGCAGAGCCGTATATTATGGAGATGGGGGTAGTGGGATAGGAGCATTTTATCTCAGGGATCTGGGTGATGTTCCTGCAGGTGACACCGAACCAAAGCTGAATTCACAATGTCTGGAAATGTCCTTCCTGCTCCTTCCAGTTCCACAGTCCCAACTGCAGAGCCTGGTGTTCTAGTAGAAATAGACTTAACCAATGAGCTAGCATTTGAAACCAGGTACAGTGAGTATAATGAATGGTTCAAGTGGGTGAAATACACCACATCACACAAACAGGTCTGACTGCCTCGTCTGCACTTCTGCTAGGAGTAGACTTACAACGTTTCCATTTCTGCTGGTAAAACAGGATAGAAATTGTACTTTTTGGTTTCTTCATTAGTTTCAGTCCCAAGGATTAGATGATTCTAGACAATTAGAATATTTATATCCAGCCTCACAGATTAGGCCACACTCCCCTCCTGGTGTAGCCACTTATCCTGGGAATTATACCTGTTTTTCCTGCTTCTCAAGTCCTGAGATGGGTAAAAATGTAGGGTTTTTCCTCAATGGTATTGTAAATATAGGATCAATTTAAAAGGTAACAACTCCAAGTCGTAGCCACTTTTTCTCTTATACAATCAGGTTAGATCAAGAGCCGGTGTATGGCGGCTGCTCTGTGCCGATGGAAAGATTGGATCCAAGCTAAATATTAAATGGAAAGGAGAATGCACTCCTGTAAAATGACTAATGCCTTTCACACATTGTCCCTCTCTGACAGTGGAGAGATTACTACTAGAATTTTATAGGAATAGAAGATCAGAGCATGAGGCGTTCTTTGAGTTCCTTAGAGGTAAACACTCCTGCAGCTTTTCCCAATGATCCCCATGTGTATATAGACTCCATTGGCATAGCAAGAGGTGTTCCTGATGAATTTAAGGTCCATGATGAGGTGGCTGCAGGTTTTGCTTCTATCATACCCCAGATCACCATTAACAAAAAAGTTGCCTGTATTAATTATGTGTATTATAATGAGCAAAGCTATTCCAATTACACCAGAGAAGCTGGAAGAGGGAGAATCGATCAGCTGGGCCCGACAACATCTATGGCTTTCCAAAATAGAATGGCGTTAGATATGATCTTAGTAGAAAAGGGCAGTGAGCAAAATCTAACCAAGACTGTGTATTCTTACATACATCCCAAATAACACAGCCCCAGAGGGGAGTATCAGTGTGGCCTTAAAGAAAATGACTTCTCTCACTGATGAATTAGCCTCAAATGCAGGAATAAATGGTCCTTTTTATAAATGGATGTCAGGGATGTTTGGGACATGGGATGCTATCATTACCAATGTGCTCATAGCCTTTGGGGTCATAGAAGGGGGATGGGAGCTGCAGCAGTGTGTTAGCATCAGATGGTATGAAGACCAGCTTCCCTCATAGGGAGAAGCCCATGGGATAGAACCTTTAGTCTCACCTAGGTATGTCTCATATTCAGGTACTCATTTGAAAATGCAAACTTTGAAGGGGGCAATTGATATGGATTTTAATTCGGTCAAATTCTATAGTTCTATTAATAATACATGAAGTTTATAAAATCACTTGCAAAACTTCTGATAAAGGAGAAAGGATGTACCAACATTTTGGAAAATGTCTCTTGTTCTTTTGACACTGTATGTACAAACAAATTTATAATTTGGACACCATACGAACAACTGAATGTCGTAGAGAAAGAAGCAGTTTATCTTTCAATGTATTCACATCAATCCTCTCAGGCACCCGTCCCTTACTTCGTGTGTGATATGTGTCCTCTGGTTGATGTGATAGTGTTTGAACTGGATGATTCACCATAACAGGGACAGGAGTGTCTATAATGTGAACTGATGGCTCTTGGTGTTGATTGCAGCATTCATTAACCGGCACAGAAGGAGATAGCCCTTGTGCTTGAGCTGTTGCTTCCTCTGTGTCTGGATGTGTCTGAGCTTGTGTCATTGGTTTCTCTACCATGTTATAAACCGATTTTCCTTCATGAAACTCTTCCCACAAATCTCCAGTAGTTACAAGTTTTCACACTGTTACCATTTTTGTGCTTGATAAGAACAAATATTTTCTTCCAACCAAATTTTCTTTTTCTTCTAGAACCTTTTTCCCCAACTTTCATCAATTACCTAAAAAGGAAAACCCGGGGTTTTTTCTCTCAGCAATTTTTTCTAACTCTTTGAAAAACCCGTTTTTTCCTTCTTTCAAAACTACAACCCGTGATCCGCAAAACCCCTGGTCCCCTTCCTTGTGCACCGATTTTTTAATGTCAATTTCCCCTTTTCCTCAATTTTTTTGACTGCAAAAATGTAAAAATTGTGCTTTTTTTTTTTTTTTCTCTACTTTTTTTTTTCCTTAAAATGAATGCCATAAACCAAACTGTACTCCCCTTTCCCCCCTGAATTTTGCACTTTGTCCCTTGTAAGGCCCCCCCGGGACATGTTTCCCCTACACCCTCGTCAGGGGTGGATCAAAATTCAACAAAATTTTCCCCAAAATCATCTCTTTTAAAAAAAATTTTTTCAAAAATGAGTTTCTCTAAATTCCCCCTAGGTGTTCTCTTTTCCTTTCTCTTTAACAACCCCCTATGCAACCACTAGGGGTTTCATTAAATTTCTTTAAAATTCACTTAAAACCTTTGGGGTCGCTTTTACCTTGACTAGGTCCCCCCCCCTGTGGTTAATTGGGGCCATGAACTTGTAGGGGCCCCGCACTGTGGTGTATATTGGAGCCATGAAACTATTAGGGCCCCCCCATGTGGTGTATATTGGGGGCTTTAAAATATGTAGGGCCCCGCACTGTGGTGTTTACTGGGGCCGAACTATGTAGGGGCCCCCACTATGGTGTATATTGGGGTCATGAATTTTGAGGGGCCCCGCACTGTGGTGTATATTGGGGTCATGAACTTTGAGGGGCCCCCCCCCCTGTGTTATTATTGGGGCCATGAAAAAAATTTTAGGGCCCCCCCACTGTGGTGTATATTGGGGGAAAAAATATTTTAGGGGCCCCACCCCCTCTGGTGTTAAAATTGGGCCAATGAACTATGTAGGGGCCCCCATTTTTGGGTATATTGGGGCCCATGAAACTAGTAGGGGATCCGCACCTTGGGGGTTTTTTGGGGGGCCCGAATTTTGTAGGGCCCCCACGGGTATATTTTGGGGGCCATGAACTATGTAGAGGCCCCACAATTTTGGTGTATATTGGGGCCAGAACTAGTAGGGGCCCCCCACTTGGTGTTATTGGGGTCAGAACTATGTAGGGCCCCCCACTGGGGATTTTTATTGGGGCCTTTTAAAAATATGTAGGGCCGCACTGTGGGTATATTGGGCCATGAATATTAGGGCCCCCCATGTGGTGTTATTGGGGACAGAACTATGGGGGCCCCCCCAACTGTGGGTATATTGGGGGGCCCCCCCAACTATGTAGGGCCCACAGTGGGTTTTGGGGGCCATGAATATGTAGGGCCCCGCATTGTGGTTATTTGAGACCATGAAATATGTAGGGGCCCCGCCCCGTGGGGGCCCCGAAAATATGTAAAGGGGTACGGGGCCCCAGTACGGGCCCCCTACATGTTATGGCCCAAAATACACACAGTGCGGGGCCCCCCTTACTGTTCATGACCCCCAATATACACCCCCAGGCGGGGGGCCCCTATTAGCTACATTTTGTAGTCTATTTTGTGGATGGGAAAATTTCCCCTTGGCTTGCTGCATCAAAACCCCCTCATTTAAATTCCGTGCGGTTAATTCAAAAGCAGGTTCCTATCCACCCCCTGGGGAAGTGGCATCTGAATGGACTCCTAGCAAGTAAAGTTTTAGTGTAGGGGCCTCCCTCTCCCGGGGGAAACCCCTTGACGTTTGGGGGTGAGTTAATACAATTTTGACAAAATACTGTAAAAAGAGTCCCAGGGTTTTTTTTTTTTCCTTGCTGTAAAGTTTTTCCCATATTCCTAAATTTTCTTGAGGTTTTTTCTTGTCTTTTGTGTGCCCCCTGATTTTTGTATTAGTGAGTCATTGCCTTTCAGTGTGACCCATGCTTACTTTTTTTAAAAATATATATTAGATGTTTCACAGCCTTTTACATTTTGAGCCTTATTTTGTCATGGCAAAACCAATAACACCCATGCGGGGCCCCTTTCATAGTTCTGGCACTTTTTAAACCTTGGCGGGCCCCTACTAGTTTTTATGGGACCAATATACACCCGTCGGGGGCCCCCTTCATAGTTCATGACCCCATATACAACAGTGCGGGGCCCCCCTACAAATTTTTTTTATACCCCCAATTACCCCAGTGGGGGCCCTAGATTGTTCATGGCCCCAATTTTTACCCACGTGCGGGGCCCCCCTTTTCAAGTTTATGCCCCAATATCACAAAGTGCGGGGCCCTAGATGTTCATGGCCCAAAAATACACCACTGTGCGGGG
>JAODAL010053232.1:0-25438 GCA_025379985.1 Phyllomedusa bahiana | reverse complement strand
CAGGAAAAAGTATTGAACACACTTAGTAAAATGTATTTAATACTTCATACAAAAGCCTTTGTAGGTGATGACAAGACGCCTCCTGTATGGAGAAACTAGTTGCCTGCATCGTCCTGATGGGATTATGGCCCATTCTTCCACCCAAACCCTCTTCACATCCTGAAGCTTCTGTGGGCTCCTTCTATGAACTCTGAGCTTTAGTTCCTTCCATAGATTTTCTATTTGATTCAGCTCAGGTGATTGGCTCGGCCATTCTAGCAGCTTTATTATCTCTCTCTGAAACCAATGGAGAGTCTCCTTGTCCACCCTTGTTTCATCCTCATCATCCTGTTAGATGGCAGCAGATTTTTATTCAATTATATGAAATTTGCCAGTGCCATATGCTGAAAAACAGCCCCACACCATGATGTCCCCAACTCCACACCTTACTGCTGGTGTTTTGGGGTGATATGCAGCATCTTTTGGCCTCCAAACATGGTGTGTATTATGGTATCCAAAGAGTTCAATTTTGGTCTCATCTGACCAGACTATATTCTCCCAGTATTTCACGGGCTTGTCTAAATGTTGTTGAACAAACTTTAAACGCACTTGAACATACTTTCTGTTGAGCAATGAAGAAGTGGTGAGTGTGCATACAGACCCCGGAGGGCGAGTGGATTACTTATGGATTTCTTTGAAGCAATTGTACCTGCTGATTCCAGGTCTTCCTCCACAGGTGGTCCTTTGCTCCTTGATAACTCTTCTGATAATACTTTTCACTCCTCTGTCTGAAATCTTGTGGAGAGCATCTGGTCATGGTCAATTTACGGGGAAATTATGTTCTTCCCACTTCTAGATTATGGCCCCAACAGTACTCACTGGAAGCTTCAGTTGTTTACAAATCCATCTGAAACCAATGCCATCAGTATGTTTTTCAACCAAAGACCGCTCACTGGTTTTATCCATTATGAGATGTTTCTTGTGTGGCACCTTGGTAATGAGACATCTTTTTATAGGCCATTAGTTGAAACAGCTGATATTATTTTTCACTGTGTGGCAGAATTGCTTTCTAATTACTGATAAATTCAGCTGGTGTCATGACTTTCCATGGGTTTTTGCACCGTTCTTTTTTCATGTGTTCAATATTTTTACCCTGTGTTATTGCTCATTATTACACATCATTTGTAGGATTCTAACGGATTATATCTATATATGTATTATATTATAATAATATATAATAATATATATATATATATCATATTATAATAATAAAAAATATATATATATATGTATTTTGATCCTGCAACCACACTGTCTTCTGTTCTGTTTTAAATTGTTCTTTTTTAATGATATATTAATAAACATTGCACCTTTTATATGTGTATTTGTGAAATTTCAGACATATTTTTTGTAGGAGGTAGTTTGTGCTCATGTCTTGGAACGCCTCTTTACTGTTGTATTTCTTGTAGGTTTCTTAGGTAGGAATGTAAGCAGAAGGGAGCCAAACCCAATGGAAGAACTGAGTGCTCAGACACGTAAGGAAAATAATTTGCGTAGCAAATAGCAATGGCCGGCCTTTGGATCTTCTCACACCTTACACACCATTATGATCTAACCATCACTAATTTATAATTAATTTTATCTTCTCTTCACCTCTTAACGTCTTCAGTATTTAGTGTGGGACCTGGGGCCATCTTTTCCATTGGGCACACTAGGCAGTTGCCCGGGGGCCCCACAAATATAGGGGCCCAGGTGGGTTATGCTTGTCCCAGTAATACAAGAAACATACCCTGGATCCCTGGGTTAGCTTTGCTTATTTAACGGTTTGTGTGTTTTTTAGGATGTGCAAACAGTTAAAAACCATGGTGGAGAAGGGAGCCAAAGGCTTCCTGCCCTGCCAATTAGTCTTGTAGGCTGCTGGTGTCCAGACATAAGTGGCGTGATAATATAGATGTGCTTGGGTGTGGCTACAAGCATGACCTAGTGTGATGTCATGTATTTGAGCAGGGCCCAGTACAGTGCTCTGCCCAGGGGCCCATAATGCTGTTAGGGCAGCCCTGGTGGGACCGGCTGTGTTCTTCCTTTACTTCTAGATGTTCTCCACAATCTCTTCATTTCCCGGGTCTTTCTTTTTCCCTTCTTCCTTTTTGTGCTGGAGGTTTTTCTCCCTGTAGGTGTCACCCAGGTTGTCTTGTATGCTCAGATATACTTGAAGGTGTCCACTATCTCAAGACACTATCTACTAACATTTCTTGCCTCCTTATTAAACTGATGTTACCGCAGTGTTTGTTGCTGCCCTCGAGATGTTCCTCGTGGTAGTTTACATTTCTTGTCTGTGTTTTATATAACAAGAATAAAAACCTTTGAACGTGAAGAAAAAAATGGATTACGTTTAATTTGTGGTTATTCATCCGGAAAATGATTGAAGTCCTGTTGTTTGAAAATGTGTTGTTAATATGACAGATACGGGGCAATCAGTTCCATGCTGCAGGTGATGTATAGAGAAGCCAGATCCGTAGAGCACGTCTTCCTATACGTCTCACTTCACTGCACCACAGTGAGCATTCACTGGACTGTACACGTCAGGAAATTCTAAAATAAGACTTTAATTGACCTTGAAGCTGGACAATGCACCCCTGCTTGTTGCTGAAATCAATAAAGGATAAGTCTGGTTATTCCAGGAACTGCTCATTACCAAGTGCATGTGGAGAAAGAACAGGAAACCGCTTCTGAAATTGCAAATTTTTATATGGTGCATTTAATGAGTAGGAGAGTTGAAGAGTGGCAGGTGGCATAAGGTCCAGAGGAGAGGAAGGTAGCTCAAAAAAGGGAAGGCAGCTTGTATGGCGCCACTGGATAGCTGTTTAACCCCTTAAGCTGAACGCCTGAAAAGTACTTAATGACCGTTACCTTATTTTAATTTTTGCCTCCTTGTGTTTCAACAGTCGGATGTACCAAGTTCCCAGAGGGGTAGATCAAGTACCCAAAGGGGTGCTCCAAGTTCCCAAGAGGGCGTACCAAATTCCCAGAGTTAGAGACCAAGTTACCATAGGGGTGAACCAGTTCATTTATAGTGGGATATTAACCCCTTAGGCTGTGTTCACACGGCTTATTTGTCCGCGGATTGGCGCCGACTCCCCCGGATTTTGCGTTTGAAATACGGCCCCAAAACCGTCGGAGAAATTACGGTAATCCACTGCTCTCATAGAGAACAGTGGATTCTGTCGCTCCTCCCCGCTCGGCGAATTCGCTGCGGGGGGAGAAAGTGACATGCTCATTATTTACGGCGCGGACGCGCCGTAGATAATGAATTGTCTATGGGGCCGGCGGGCTGCTCCCCCGCCGCGATCCTGCCCCGCCCGCATCCCGCCCCTTATTCACGGCGGATTTGCGAGCACAATCCGGCTCGCAAATCCGGCGTGAATAAGCCGTGTGAACGGGGCCTGTTTTGCCAAGTTTTAGCTATACCAAGTTTTATCTATACAGATTCAATACAGCTTTATAGAAGAACAATCAATAATGAGAAATAACACAGCTTTATTGTTACAATAGTTCAATAATCTATAAAGTATGATAAAATGATTCCAGAAAATAGGGAGACAGTATTTACAGTTTACGAGTGAAATATAAGTATTTACAAAAGTTATAAGCGCTTATCAGACTTCACCTGTAGAGTATTGCTTCATCGAATCCTATTCTTACTTCCACCATGAGAAACCGTAAAAGAAAAGGCCTAGGATTTTAGAATCTCCAGGAGCAAGCATCACTGTATATGGACGTCTCCAAAAAACAGAAAGAATCGGTTTCTGATATACATGGCTATGTAAGGGATTTTATATGTCACCTCTACAAATGGCCGACAAGACCTAAAGCGTGGTCAGCTAAAATCCCATGTGTTATTTGTCTTTTGTACTCCTTATTGAAGTTAAAGAATACCAATACAAACACACCTCTTCACATAAGATAAGCCAAAAGCACACAGAAACCTGAACTAAGACAATATTAGAACATCTTCTTGTGTATTCAGTCAACATATACACAAATGCATACAATAGAAGAGACACTAACTCAACTATGGGGTAATTTGACTTTAAACTAAAAGAGCAAATAATGACCATCTTTAGCAGACATTGCAATTAAAAACAGAATATACATTTGATATAAAATACAGAAATAACTATACTAACTATAATTTGGCGCAATAGTCATACATTTCTGACTAGCATTACAGGGCCTTATGCCGCACGCCTGAAAAGTAGTTAATTACCAGAACATTTTTTTAGTTTTTGCCTCCTTGCGATTCAACAGTTGTAACTTTTTTATTATTTCACTGACACAGTTGGATGAGGCCTCGTTTTATTCGAGATGAGTTGTACTTTATGGGGGAATAATTTAAGTTCACTTATAAATAATTGCAGAATTTGTTTTCAATTTTTGTATACATTTTTTTTTGTTGTTTTACATTTTTTTATACCTTCACATTTCACACTTGTTAGATTAATTCTACAGGTTATTACGGTCGTGTGGATAAATTATAGTATAGGTTTTTTGTGTGCGTAATGTATGCACAATTATTTCTTATTAAATATTTATTTGTATTTTATTATTTATTTTTGGATTCTTTTTTTTACACTTATTATGTTTTTTACTTTTTTAAAAAAAATCCAATGAAGGGAGAACTGAGTTACTATTTTTTTTTTACACTTCGTAATGTATTAGCGTATTCATATATGCAAATATATTATAATCTGTGTCAGTCTGACACAGGCAGTGATCAGGACAGCTCACAGTCTGTCCTGATCACTGGCTTGTTACACAGACAGCCCAGGGGCTACTCTAGGTCCCCAGGGCTGACTGTGCAGCCGTTCCCCAGGCCCTGTTGGGTCACTGGGCGTTCCGATCACCCGACAGAGCAGGGAAACCCTTTGATTGCGCTGCGGTGACGAACTGCGGTAATCAAAGGGTTAAAACACCGGGGAGCAGAGGTTTCCCCCACTCCCTAGTGCTTGTAGGAGCTGTGCTGGGAACAGGGCTGTGTAGTACAGACCCGACCTCAGCACTGCTGCAGCGCCGGGCGCCGCAAACTCCGTTTTCTGCAGCGACGCTAAAAGATGTCGCTGCAGACGAACAACCTGAAATGGTGGGCGGTCGTTAAGGAATTAAAGCTGTCAATGTAAAGCGAATGTAGAAGAAAATTTTTTTTTTTCTTTTCCTAAAAGTAGTAAAACACATGGAAACTATATAAGTTTGGTATCACTGGAATCGTATTGAGCTGCAGAACTCAGATTTCGTGTCATTTTTATTAACCGGAGCTTCTATTCCTCCTGTTTCCTGCTACAAAGCTGATAAGAGAGAGGACGCCTGAGAGTTGAGATCTGATCACACAGTTGGAGTTTGTCGTCATGAAACAATTCTCTTCAAGGCTATGTCTACTTGTCTACATCACTGGTCTGCAGACTATCAGCACCCCACAGACTATACACGAAAATACTGCAGTCTCAGGCATAATACAGAACAACTACATGGAAGTCTATTCTAGAAAATTCTTGTATTCCTCATGAAATAACAATTCTGGACAATTCACTTGGAAAATTTCTCTTTGATAACCTACCACCTCTGAGGAACATATATACCCAACGACGGGCCCGGGGGAAACGACAGGGGCCCCTAAACACCGCAACCGGGAGGGTTTTTAAAGGGTTATCCACACATTGATTCCTTTACCTCTCCTTTTTTTTCTTGGTTTCATTTTGAATTCGGGGGCGTTTACTGGTTTACTAGGCGCAAAAGGCCAGGTCGCCTAACGACCCTGGCAGCCTATCAGGAAATCAAACAGGTTTTACAAAGGCACTGAGGACTGATGCACCCAACAAGATGGATATCTAGGAATATAGGACACTGTTAAGGGGCAATTTTGCAAAGTGACTTGTTTTTGCAAGATCTTTAACATAAAAAGCACCAATCCTTGTAGTGAGACAAGCAAGAGGCAGATTATGAGAGGCATGTACAGTATCTGTTTTTAGGCCCCCAAAATAAACTCCCCCGGTGGGTTCTGAAACAACTGGACTAGTGGGCCCCTAAAATTAACTCCACCTGTAGGCCCAAACACCAGCCAACACGTATATACCACCTACCTAAGTAAACACAGAATCTTACCTACCTAAGGAGGTGACCTATATACCTACCTACCTTAGGAGGGGACCTAAACACCTACAGGGGGGAAAAAAGTTTTAGTCATCCCCCAAATTTGTGCAAATTCTCCCACTAAAAAGAGTAAAGGGTCACCTCAACTAAAACAAAATGAGAAAGCAAATCCAAAAAATCTTTTTCGATTGTCGTTTGGGAAAGAATTTATTTGCAAATTAGGGTAAAATAAGTTTTTGGTACCACAACAGGAAAGATATCGGGTCTCACAGACCTGTGACTTCTTTTTTAACCCCCTTACCCCGGGAGCCATTTTTTGGCCTCCTGACAAGTCCTATTTTTTGAAATCTTCATTGCCCTTTTTATTGAGAATTTATTTTCTGACATTTTAAACCATCCAGTATTCAGAGTTTGTTTCTCGTGAAAAATTTGTGCTTTAAGAAGAAAAAATTTTGGTCCAAAAAATTTTGTTTATTTGTGAAAAATATCAAAAAAGGGAAAAATTTAAAAAATTACCAATTTAAACTTAAAAAATTTCTGCATTAAGACAGATATTTTTCCCATAAAAAAAGTTTATAACACATGTACCCTATGCTGCTGTAGTAGGCACATTTTTTAAATGTTTTTTTTTTTTTTACACTTTGGGGGGGCTTAAAAATTTTAGTAAAATTTTTTCAAATTTTTCAAAAAAATTTTTGCAATATACATTCTTTGGGGACCGTCCATTCTAATGTGACTTTGATTGACCTGTATTTGATCCCCCCCATAAAAAACCCATCAAGAAACACACCCCTTAAAGTATTAAAACCGCTTTTGGAAGTTTTTTAACCCTTTGGGTTTTTCTCAGAAAAACAAGTGGAAGTGAAATTTAAAAATTTTTCACTTTTTTGCAGATTTTAATTTTTATACATTTTTCAAAAGAATAGGGTAAATGTACAGGGAAATACAATTTTAAATATTGATTCCCCAAACTGCCTTTTTCAGAGATATCCCATTTTGGCCCTATCTTATTTGGCTCAACCAAAACCCCAAAATAGGGGGACCCCTACTGACTCTGGACCCATTTCTTTCCATTTAAAATTTAGGGGCCTTTCCTTTGCGGACACCCAAAGGTTTTCCAAAAACTTAAAAAACGCCCCTAAAAATGCCCCATTTTTAAACTACCCCCTTAAGAATAACCGGGGGGTGTATGGTATATCGACCCCACAGGTGTCACAAAAATTTTAGCGTTAGGCTTAAAATGTAAAAAATTTTTTTTTCCAATAATCGCTTTTTAGCTAAAAAAGTTTTTTTTTTTAAAAGGGAATCCGGGAAAAAAAGCACCCAAAACGGGGACAGAATTCCTTCCAATTTCAATACCCCTGGGGGTGTAACTGCTTTTGGGGCGCAGGCGGGGGGTAAAAGGGGAGGGAGTGCATTTGGTTTTTGGGAATCGTTTTTGGTGGGGGCCGTGCTTTCAAACCCCCCAAAGACCAGAACTAAAACCTTCCAGAATCACCCCTTTTTGGGATTCAGCACGCCCAAGAACTCACTGGGGGTGTATTGTACATTTTGGGTGCACAGGTTTACAAAGTTGTTTTTTTTTTGCATTGGGCTAAAAAATGAGGGAAAACCAATTCCGCCATTTTTTTTTGGGGTTTTAAATTTTTACGCGTTCGCCGTGCAGTAAAAGACAGGAATTTTTTACAAAGGGGTCGGAAAATTTCAATGGATAATTTTTTTAAAGTTTTTTAGTTTATTACTTTTACACAAAAAAATGGTCTATAAAAAAAATGCTTTTTAAATTTTTTTTCGAAGCCAAAACGTTTTCAGTTTCTTATACGGACTATACTGGCTTTTTTTGTGGGGTGATTTTAATTTTTTTTTAGTACCATTATGGGGGGGAAAAAGCCCTTTGATCCTTTTATTAAGTTTTTTGTGAGGGATTTAACAAAATACACATTCCGGGAGGTTTTTTATTTTTTAACACGGTCACCCCTGCAGTAAAACGAAACTAGTATTACCAGCAGGGCGATACGATTAACGATACCCAATTTTGTATATTTTTTTTTTGTTTTACGCTTTTACACAAAAAAACCTTTTTTTAAAAAGGAAAACACTTTTTGCTCGCCATATCTGAGAGCCAAACTTTTTTATTTTTTTGTGTACGGGGCTGGTAGGGGCTTTTTTTTTGCGGGGAAAATTCTTTTTTTTGGTAAATTTTTGGGGGGACAAAAAATTTTTGATCAGTTTAAAAACCGTTTTTTTGGGAAGGGGGTGAAAAAACTGCAAACCATTATGTTTTTTTATTTTTTTTTTTTTTAAAAGCGCTCACCGTGCAGATCCAGACCAATTACTTTAATCTCTGGGTCGATACGATTACCGTACCCATTTAATATTTTTTTTCATTTTGAAGCACTTTTTAAAAAAAAAGAAAATGTTTTTTTGTGTTTAAAATATTTTTTTTTTTTTTTTCTTTTTTTTTTTTTTTTTTTTTTTTTTTTTTTTTGCTGTCTTCTGAACCATAACTTTCTTTTTTTTCCTATACAAGGAAAGGTATGGACTTTTTTTTTTCGGATGAACGAAGTTTTTAAATTTTTTTCTTAGATTTTTGATCGCTTTTTATTTCCTTTTTTTGCGCAGATGTACAAAATCCAATTTGACTGTTTTTTGTTTTTGTTTTTTAAACCTTCACCGTACTTAAATTTCAGGGGAAATTTTTGGGGGCCCTTACGCATACCAAATATGGTCTTTATTTATTTTTTGATCTTTTTTGGGGCATTTTCGTTTGTAAAGGAGAAAGGGGGGTGTACTGTTTTTTTTTTTATTTTTTTTTTGGTGTTTTACTTTTTTCACTTTTTTTACTTTTCTTCTAACAGCAATCATCAGATTGCTGTTAGAATGCAGACCATGCACAGTATCATACTGTGTACTGGTGCCCAGACACGCCTGTCACCATGCCCACAATGCATTGCGGGCATGGTGACGTCACTGATGACCCCGGGACGTGCCGTTCACTTCACCGAGGCATCAAAAGGGGAGATCGGTGCCGCACTACATGCGGCAGCCGACGGGAGCAGGCAGGAGGAGCCCCACTCCCCCTGCCTGCGGCTTTATTATCGCACCAAAGACAGGCTGCGGTAATGAAGCGGTAATCACCCGCAGCTGGAGCTCACTCCGGCCGCGGGTGATACGGCATGCGGCCAGCGGTAATTTACCTCTGGTCCCATGTTGCGATCGCGCGTGGCTCGCCCGCAAGCCCGCGCGATCGCCAGGGCTTATGGATACGTCCATTTGCGGGAAGTCACTTCCCGCTAGGGCGTATCCATACGCCCTATGTCGGGAAGGGGTAAGAGGCTCCTCTGTCCTCCACTCATTACCTGTAGTAATGGCACCTGTTTGAACTTGTTATCCTAATAAAAGACACCTGTCCACAACCTCAGTCACACTCCAAACTCCACTATGGTGAAGACCAAAGAGCTGTCACCAGAAACAAAAGAGGCCTAGCCAGTCTCCAGATCTCAACCCCATAGAAAACCTTGGAGGGAGTTGAAAGTCCGTGTTGCCACAACAGCCCCAAAACATCACTGCTCTAGAGGAGATCTGCATGGAGGAATGGGCCAACATACCAGCAACAGTGTGCGCCAACCTTGTGAAGACTTACAGAAAACGTTTGATCTCTGTAATTGCCAACAAAGGATATATACTGTATGTGACACACACATATACACTGTGTAGTTGAAAGGTATTTCCCCCCATTATTCTAAAATCAGAAGTATTTTGCACAGAGTGCAATCTAGTGCTGCTCCAGAGAGATGCTTGTGCATAGGAGACAAAGTGACAAGTGGCAGAATTAAACATGGCTGCCCTATCTATAGGGCTGTGACAAACACAGAAGCTGACTGGTCTTTATTGGCTGCATGTCTGCACATATCATTGAGGGTGTTCCTTTTTTCCTCCCATAGTTCTTTGCCATGTGCTCGTGGCCATTTTAGATTCGTTACCATGAATCGCTATGAACTTCAGGATCGAATATTTCCTGAAATTCTAAACAAATTCCACTTCGTTAGAATCGATTCGCTCATCCCCAGTCATCATGACAGTCTAGGCCGAAAAGGAAAAACAAAGGGGGAAGAGGACATCTCAAATCAGAGAAGATGTTACTTGTGAGTCACTGGCTGTAACTGCACTGTAATCACTTACAGTCTGGGTACAACTGGTATTCATTAAGCGGTGGTTGCATCTGGTCATGGTCTGGCAGTATTATTTGGATTTTATGTAGTGGTATTATTGGGATTGATGGTCTTGGTATTTTTTTAGTAACAGTATGATGGTAATATGTATGTTATATTTTCTCCATGTATAGGTGTATTATTTGGTGACTGTATTATTTAGAGATATTACACTATATAAATGGTGTTGAAGAGGCAAATTTGACAGCACTGATTTTCATTATACAGTGACTGCTGAGGTGATGGACAGGATCTATTTGGAAAACATGAAATTATTGACAGAAACATATGTTTTTTTAACTGTAAAAATACATGCAGCAGTTCATGTGCCTTGAATACCATTGTGGCCTGTGCCCTGGATGTTTTAGGACCCTAGAAACTCCCCTGAAACAGGAACAGATTCGAGTTCCACACCATGCATGAGTATCAAAAATATAGCACTTGCTATTGGGTCCAGCAATGAAGCGGCTCATCTCTACTTAGAAATTGGGAGTCATTAGTGATCAATGTGGATGAGGAAAATGAGAGTAAAAAGGAAATATGAATGCAGATCACTGGAAGACTAAAGAATAGCGTTAAAAACACAAGGGAGAGTGGAGTCCAGAATAAGCATCAGTCTTCAATGTCCTGGACAAACTCTATGCTGATGATGGTCATTGCGGATCAGGTTTATGCTGATGGTGGTTATGATGGACCAACTCTATGCTGATGGTGTTCATAGTGGACCAACTCTATGCTGATGGTGGTCATAGTGGACCAACTCTATGCTGATGGTGTTCATAGTGGACCAACTCTATGCTGATAGTGTTCATAGTGGACCAACTCTATGCTGATGGTGGTCATAGTGGACCAACTCTATGCTGATGGTGTTCATAGTGGACCAACTCTATGCTGATGGTGGTCATAGTGGACCAACTCTATGCTGATGGTGGTCATAGTGGACCAACTCTATGCTGATGGTGGTCATAGTGGACCAACTCTATGCTGATGGTGGTCATAGTGGACCAACTCCATGCTGATGGTGGTCATAGCGGACCAACTCTATGCTGATGCTGGTCATAGTGGACCAACTCTATGCTGATGGTGGTCATGGTAGATAAACTCTGTGGTGATGGTGGTCATAGTGGAGCAATTCTCTTGTGGTGGTGGTCATAGTGGACCAACTCTATGCTGATGGTGGTTACGATGGACCAAGTCTATGCTGATGGTAGTTATGATGGACCAACTCTATGCTGATGGTGTTTAAAATGGACCAACTCTATGCTGATGATGGTCATAGTGGACCAATTATATGTTGATGGTGGTTACGATGGACCAGCTCTATGCTGATGGTGATTATGATGGACCAACTCTATGCTGATGGTGGTTATGATGGACTAACTCTATGCTGTTAGGTGGTCATGGTAGACAAACTCTGTGGTGATAATGGTCATAGTGAATCAACTCTATGCTGATGGTGGTCATAGTGGACCAACTCTATGCTGATGCTGATCATAGTGGACCAACTCTATGCTGATGCTGGTCATATTGGAACAAATCTATGCTGATGGTGGTTACGATGGACCAACTCTAGGCTGATGGTGGTTACGATGGACCAACTCTAGGCTGATGGTGGTCATGGTTGACAAACTCTATGGTGATGGTGGTCATAGTGAACCAACTCTATGGTGATGGTGGTCATAGTGGACCAACTCTATGGTGGTGGTGGTCATAGTGGACAATCTCTATGCTGATGCTGGTCATAGTGGACCAACTCTATGCTGATGCTGGTTATAGTGGACCAACTCGATGCTGATGCTGGTCATAGTGGACCAACTATATGCTGATGGTGATCATAGTGGACCAACTCGATGCTGATGGTGGTTATGATGGACCAACTCTATGCTGATGGTGGTTACGATGGACCAACTCTATGCTGATGGTGGTTACGATGGACTAACTCTATGCTGATGGTGGTCATGGTAGACAAACTCTGTGGTGATGGTGGTCATGGTAGACAAGCTCTGTGGTGATGTTGGTCATAGTGAACCAACTCTATGGTGAAGGTGGTCATAGTGGACCAACTCTATGCTGATGGTGGTCATGGTAGACAAACTCTGTGGTGATGGTGGTCATTGTGGACCAACTCTATGGTGGTGGTGGTCATAGTGGACCAACTCTATGCTGATGGTGGTCATAGTGGACCAACTCTATGCTGATGGTGGTCATGGTAGACAAACTCTGTAGTGATGGTGGTTATAGTGGACCAACTATATGCTGATGCTGATCATAGTGGACAAACTATATGCTGATGCTGATCATAGTGGACCAACTCGATGCTGATGGTGGTCATAGTGGACCAACTCGATGCTGATGGTGGTTAGATGACCAACTCTATGCTGATGGTGTTTACGATGGACCAACTCTATGCTGATGGTGGTTACATGGAACAATTCTATGTGATGGTGGTTACGATGGACCAATTCTATGCTGATGGTAGTCATGGTAGACAAACTCTATGGTGGTGGTGGTCATAGTGGACCAACTCTATGCTGATGGTGGTCATAGTGGACCAACTCTATGCTGATGGTGGTCATGGTAGACAAACTCGTTCGTGATGGTGGTTATAGTGGACCAACTATATGCTGATGCTGATCATAGTGGACCAACTATATGCTGATGCTGATCATAGTGGACCAACTCGATGCTGATGGTGGTCATAGTGGACCAACTCGATGCTGATGGTGGTTAAGATGGACCAACTCTATGCTGATGGTGGTTACGATGGACCAACTCTATGCTGATGGTGGTTACAATGGACCAATTCTATGCTGATGGTGGTTACGATGGACCAATTCTATGCTGATGGTAGTCATGGTAGACAAACTCTGTGGTGATGGTGGTCATAGTGAACCAACTCTATGGTGATGGTGGTCATAGTGGAATACACAGTAGAATATCGATCTTTGCAGACGATACTAAGCTCTGTAAAGTAATCAACACAATAGAGGATAATATGTTATTACAAAGGGATCTGGATAAGTCGGAGGCCTGGGCAGGGAAATGGCAGATGAGGTTTAACACTGATAAATGCAAGGTTATGCACATGGGGAAGAGAAATCAATTACATGATTACATGTTAAATGGAAAAACACTGGGTAAAAGTGACATGGAGAAGGACTTGGGAATCCTGGTGGACAGTAAACTTAATTGTAGCAGCCAGTGTCAGGCAGCAGCAGCCAAAGCAAATAGGATCATGGGGTGCATTAAAAGGGGCATAGATGCACATGATGAGAACATTATTCTCCCACTATACAAGTCACTGGTTAGACCACACATGGTATTTTGTGTTCTGTTTTGGGCAACAGTGCACAGAAAGACATTGTAGAGCTTGAACAGGTACAAAGGGGGGCAACAAAAATAATAAAAGGATGGGTGGACTACAGTACACAGAAAGATAGCAAGATTAGGTTATTTAGTTTAGAGAAAAGAAGGCTTCGGGGGGAGATAATAAATATGTTTAAATACATCAAAGGTCAACTTAGAGATCTCTCACAAGATTTATTTATACACAGGGCTGTATCTAGAACAAGGGGGCATCCTCTACGTCTTGAGGAACGAAAGTTTCTACATAAACATAGAAAGGGATTCTTTACTGTAAGAGCAGTGAGACTGTGGAACTCTCTGCCAGAGGAAATTGTCATGGTGAATTCAATAACCGAGTTCAAAAAAGGGTTTGGATGCATTTCTGGAGCGTATAATATTAACAAGTTATAGTGACTAGGATTCAGGAGAGGGGTCATTGATCCAGGGATTTTTCCGATTGCCAGATTGGAGTCAGGAAGGAATTTTTCCCTAAAATGAGGACAATTGGACTTCTACCTCATTGGGGGTTTTTGCCTTCTCTGGATCAACACCTTAGCACAACAGGCTGAACTAGATGGACGACTTGACATTTTTTAGCCTTACAAAACTATGAAACTATTGGAAACTATGAAACCTACTATGCTCGATGTTTGGGGGTCAAAGTGGACAATCTATGCTAATGTATCTGGTGACTTCATGTGGAAGGACAATTCTATGATGTGATGGTATGTATTGAGTGGATCTCAATGTGGTGCTCCAGTTTTGCACTCTGGTTACTTGTTACGCCTCTGCTCATGCCACTGCTTACTAAGCAGAATGTTATCAGTATTTCTTATGCAATGAACACAGATAAAAACCTTACAAGTCTCTAGATAGAGATGATAAATCTGAAGATATTTATGTTCAGCAGAATTACTCTGTCATGGTTTACTGAGCCTGAATAGCATTGTCATCCAAAGAAATAGAGATCATTTGTCAGGTTAAGGTTCTACAATCCTGTCCTATCTTCTGTAACAATTTGGAGAAAGTCTGAGGAACTGCTAATGCTGATCTCTTTGCTAACATGCATTCATCATTGTAGACCGCTCAAGGTCAGTATTCCCTAACACTCAGAAAAAGCTTGAGCTGCTAGAAATGTCCTATGTCCTATTAGAGCATCAAATATTCTGCTACATTATATATCTTAGTCCAAAATATAGCTTTTATTACTAGATCTGTGGCAAACGTGAAGCCAGACCATGTTTTCCTCCCTACTGCAATACATGTATGTGAGTACGGTATCAATGACATGAGGCATGTACTAGTATACCTAACCCTGCATGTAGCCATGAAAAACAGAATAACTTAAAGAGAACGTTTGACCTCCTGAGCAAATTCAGCTATCACAAGGCCATATTTACAGCTCATGGTGCCTTAGGCACTCTGATGAGCCCCTTGATAAAGATGCATTTACAATCAGTGTCAGACTGGGGTGCCTGGGGCCCACAGGTGGAGTTGATACTCAGGGCCCACCAGTTGAGCTACTCCCACTGGTGGGGTTTATTTTAGGGGCTCACCCTACAGCTACTGTAATGACTGTACATGTCTCCTATATGCTGCCTCTTGCTTTTTTTTCCCTTTCTGAGGATGTATATGCAGTTAAAAAACAACTCCAGGTCTATCATTCTCAGGGGACCACCGGGGGTTTTCCATATTCTCCAGTGGGCCAGTCCGAGCCTGTTTACAATTGACAATTAAAGCCATGTTTGTTTCTGAACAACTGTAGGGATAATTCATAGCAGGTGTACTACGGCCTGAGGTGCATCTACAATGCAACAGATTCAGCACTTGTTGGAAGTCGATGGGTTCTTCAAATGAAAATTAGCTTAAAACGCGTTGCTGTTAATAAGAGGTAAACTTTTGCATACTGATCCCAGCCATTTAACCCCTTCATAGCAATCGTGGCATGTAGGTGGCCAGAAGAAGGGATGTGGCTTCCTCTTTCAGACCGTCAGCACCCTGTGATGTGGTTGTAGGGTGCTGCAGTGTTGCCATGACAGGTGGGGGCCTAACAAAGGCCACAGGTATGCCATGCATGTGAGCCCATTAGACTCTGCAAGAAGTCCTTCTTTAGGCTCGAACAGACCCACAGGAGAATAGGGGAAGCCCCGGGAGCTTCTGAGCATGGTAGACATGGAGATGTTTTTAAACAGCATAAGCATCCTTGGGAGAGGCAGAGAAAGAGGCAAGAAGCAAGAGGCAGAGTATAGAAGGCATGCATAGTCATTTACAGCAGCTGTAGGGTTAGATCCCAAAATAATCTCCACCAGTGGGCCCAGAAACAGCTCAGCTGGTGGGCCCCTAGAGTCAACTCCACCTGTGGGCCCTAGTTACCCCAGTCCGACACTGGCCCTGTCTAATAGGCTGCCTGTCAGAATTACCATACACTGACAGGCAGGTACTGAACTGTTTGGCCATAATGACCATCATTACGTTTGGAGGAAAAAGGGAGAAGCTTGGAAGCCTAAGAACACCGTCCCAACTGTGAAACACGGAGGTGGCAGCATCATGTTATGGGGTTGTTTTGCAGCAGGCGGGACTGGTGCACTTCACAAAATAGATGGCAGCATAAGGAAAGGTTATGTGACAATACAGAAGCAAAATCTCAAGACATCAGGCAGGAAGTTAAAGCTTGGGTGGAAATGGTTCTTTCCAATGGACAATGACCCAAAGCATACTGCCAAACTGGTTACAAAGTGGCTTGCTGGTAATAAAGGCAGTTTAATTGGAGCGCAGTTAAAACGGCACCAAAACTGCGCTGTGTGAAAGCACCTTAACAAATCGGCTCAAGTCTCGCACACGTTTAACACAAAAATCTCCATCATCTTGTTTAGGGGACATTTGATTTGCTGACTAATTGCCTGATATTCAGCCGGTGTAAATAACCCTTTACTGGAATACATGATTGTTGAAATTTGTGTGAGTTTTGAAGTTCAAATTCATAGTTTGTCAAAGTAGTCGATATCTCCTGGTTTCATAAACAATCATGTTCGCTTACCTAATGTCTATGAAGAGCAAAATAGTAATGTATTGCCAAGTTCCCTTGTCTAATTGATAAGATATTGTTATCACTGAATTGTCACATAGTAAATGTCATCCGATACTGTGTCACATTATCACAAAATAGATGGCATCATAATGAAAGAACATTATGTGGCAATACTGAAGGAACACCTCAGCCAGGAACATCAGCCAAACTGGTTACAAAGTGGCTTAAGGAGAAACAAGTAAGGCCATGTTCACACGGCTTAAAACTGGACGTATTTCAGTCCGTAATTACGCACCATACTGCGCAAATTACGGCTGGAATACGTCCAAGTCATTACGGTAATCCACAGTTCTCATAGAGATCTATGGATTACGTCTCTGCCGGGCGGGGAGATAAGTGACATGTGAATTACAAGCGGCGTATACACGCCGCTGGTAATGCAAGTCTATGGGCCACCCCCCGGCACCCGCCCCCGCTCCCGCCCCGCCCCCGGTCACACGGCGTAATTGCGGGGTGTAATTACGCCCTGCAATTACACCATGTGAACCTAGCCTAAGTGTTTTGGAGTGGCCATCACAAAGCTCTGATCTCAATCCTATTGAAAATTTATGGGCAAATCTGAAAAGAAAGGTGTGAGCAAGGTGACCTCCAAACATGGCTCAGTTATACCAGTTCTGTCAGGAGGAATGCGCCAAAATTCCTACGAACTATTGTGAGGAGCTTGTGGAAGGATATCCAAAACGTTTGACCCAAGTCCTACAGTTTAAGGGCAATGCCACCAAATACTTATGAAACGTATGGAAACTATTGACTTTGTAGAAAGTAATAAAATGCCTTAAACATTCTCTTATTATTCTGGCATTTGGCAAATATAAATAATTTTGGTTCCTAATTGACCTAAAACGGGGAAGGTTTATTCTGATTTCATGTCAGACAGTGAGAAAAACATGCAGATGGGGCTTTTATATAGTGGATGGAAACTTCTGGTTTCAACTGTACATAGTGATGTTTAGGTTGGAAGGTATGTAGAATTTGGAGTGTTTTTAGAGATATTTTTATCTTCTACAATTACCCAACCATTTGGTGTCTGGTCTCCAGAAGTGGTTCCTCTTTATCTCCGTGTATGCTTTTTGTGGTTGTATATGATATGTAGATACAATAAAATTGTGTTATTTTATCTAACTTATCTTTTGGTAGCTTTTTTGTCTTTTAGTTTATTTTTGAGGCTATACAGTAATATAATCTGTTTCATGCCCTTATATTGGAGTAGCTGTAAAAAATGTATTAAAGGGTTTGTGCAACGAAAGACATTAAAGGAGTTGTTTCACTACATTGATTCATCTCACCTCAGTCCTGTTTTCTTGGTTTCATTTTGAATTCAGGGGCGCGTTTACTTGCTTCTACTAGGCTGCAGTAGAAGCCAGGTCTGTAGCTATAGCGACCAGCGCTGCCAGCCTATCAGGAGAGATCGAAGAAGACTGTAGCTATAGGAACCTGAGGAGCTGATACAAACCATACACGAGGGGATATCTAGGAATAGGTAGGACACTGTTACTGGACACATATTGCAAAGTGACTTGTTTTTGCAAGATCTTTAACATACAAAGCAGCAATCCTTGTAGCGAGACAACCCCTTTAATCCTCTTTCCACAGTACAGTGCTCGACTGTCTCCGAAACTCCCATAGAACATGAATGGAGGAGCAGTGAGTATGTTTGACCGCTGCCACATTCAAACAGAGAGTCAAGAACTCCGCTTTAGTGATCAGCAGGACCCACAGAGATGAGAAATTTATCACCTATACTGTGGATAGGAGATAAATGTCTTTCATGGCTTCCCTTTAGAGGATGCACAGCGCGTAATGGACTTGTACCCATGGCTGTCATGGGCCTTTCATACACCAAAAGTTAGAGCACAAGCCTTAGTAAATCACCCGGTTTATTACATTTTAGGTATTTTCTATAATATTGATAATAAAAAAACAGAACATTTGATTTTGTGACTATTATTGTCGCTCAAAGTCCAGAACAGCTGAATATATCATAAATTTTGATAATGTGACACAGTATCGGATGACATTTACTATGTGACAATTCAGTGATATCAATATCTTATCAATAAGACAAGGGAACTTGGCAATACATTACTATTTTGCTCTTCATAGACATTAGGTAAGCGAACATGATTGTTTATGAAACCAGGAGATATCGACTACTTTGACAAACTATGAATTTGAACTTCATCAAAACTCACACAAATTTCAACAATCATGTATTCCAGTAAAGGGGCATTTACACCGGCCGAGTATCAGGCAATTAGTCAGCAAATCAAATGTCCCCTAAACAAGATGATGGAGATTTTTGTGTTAAACGTGTGCGAGACTTGAGCCGATTTGTTAAGGTGCTTTCACACAGCGCAGTTTTGGTGCCGTTTTAACTGCGCTCCAATTAAACTGCCTTTATTACCAGCAAGCCACTTTGTTAGCAGTTTGGCAGTATGCTTTGGGTCATTGTCCATTTGGAAGACCTATTTCCCCCCAAGCTTTAACTTCCTGGCTCGTGTCTTGAGATGTTGCTTCAGTATTCTCACATAACCTTTCCTTATGCTGCCATCTATTTTGTGAAGTGCACCAGTCCCTCCTGCAGTAAAACAACCCCACACCATGATGCTGCCACCCCTGTGTTTCACAGTTGGGATGATGATCCTATGCTTCCAAGCTTCTCCCGTTTTCCTCCAAATGTAACGATGGTCATTATAGCCAATCAGTTCAATTTTGGTTTTGTCAGACCACAGGACATGTCTCCAAAAATGTAGGTCTTTGTTCCTGTGGGTTTGCAAACATTAATCTGGCTTTTATATGTTGCTTGTGTAGTAATGACTTCTTTCTGACAGAGTGTGCTTTCAGCCCATGTTGATACAGTACTCGTTTCACTATGGATAATGACATAAGCTTACCAGCTTCGATCAGCATCTTCTCAAGGTCTTTTGCTTTTGTTCTTGGGTTGATATGCACAGGTTGGACCAAAGCACATTCATCTCTGAGACACAGAACCCGTCTCCTTCCTCAGTGGTATGATGCCTGGACATTCCTATCTTGTTTGTACTTGTGTATAATTGTTTGTACAGATGAACGAGGCACCTTCAGGCATCTGGAAATTGTATGATCCAGACTCCACAATTCTCTTCCTGATATCTGATTCCTTTACACTTTCCCATGATGTTACACACAGAAGCAGTGTGTTTCTGTTGTGCTTTAAAATACATCTACAGGTGTGTCTCTAACTCAGATGCTGCCAATAAACAAATAAATAAAATCAGAAGCTTCCAAAGACAAGACATCATCATATGGGCTGTCCCAAATTGTTTAAAGGCAGAGTAATCCAGGTGTATGTGGACTTTGCAGAAAGTAGTAAAAATGCCTTAAAAAATTCTCTCATTATTCTGACAGTTGGCAAATATAAATCATTTTTGGTTCCTAATTGACCTAAAACGGGGAAGGTTTATTCTGATTTCATGTCAGATATTGAGAAAAAAATGCAGATGGGGCTTTTTATACAGTGTATGTAAACTTCTGGCTATATGATGGAGGAGAGAAGCTGAGCTCTGGGATATATAGGGTTATATCATAGAGTAGAGGAGCTGAGCTCTGTGATATATAGGGTTATATGATAGAGGAGCTGAGCTCTGTGATATATAGGGTTATATGATAGAGGGAGAGAAGCTGAGCTCTGTGATATATAGGGTTATATGAGAGAGGAGAGGAGCTGAGCTCTGTGATATATAGGGTTATATGATAGAGGGAGAGAAGCTGAGCTCTGTGATATATAGGGTTATATGATAGAGGAGAGAAGCTGAGCTCTGTGATATATAGGGTTATATGATAGAGGAGAGGAGCTGAGCTCTGTGATATATAGGGTTATATATAAAACCTTGTGTCGGCTTCTGGTTTACCAGTTGCAGACTCAAGTAGAGGTATAACTAGCGCTCGTGAAAAAACCTTTCCATTCGTTTTGTGGAAAGAATTAGATTCCCATCGATATAATGAGAATTTTTATTTTAAAAACACAACAACAAAATAAAATTTAAAAAATAACCTCTACGCGTTTCGCACGCCTCATCGCGCGCTTCCTCAGGAGTTTAGACATGTCAGAGTTTGCATTCTAACTTTATAGTCCCCAATAAGCCCTCCCTCACATTGATAACAGCCAATCTTATCCCATAGCAAAGATCTATATAACATTAAGCATTTTGACCACATAGCTCATCATTAGAACCATTCTACTTTCCATAAATCCATAGTCATATCTTACAAAATGCATCCTGCACGTTTGTACTCACATACTTGGGTGCGATGTACATTGTATTACTTCCTGGAGCAGCCTACCAGATTACCGGCATCCTGCCGGAAACGGAAGTCCGCGTCAGAAAGAGGGCATCAGCGCGATCGCTGTCCACACTCAGGCTCATACTGCGCACATTCTATGCCAGCACTTCGCCAGAGCTATTGGAGAGCATCGCGCCAGATTCCTTCTAACACATTTAAAGGTGCAGAGCGCATGAAAAATATATAAAATATCAGCATTAAGATAAAAACCCTATGATACAACAAGATAAAAACATAAATATAGATGTACAAATTAAAATATACATATGCTGAATAAAACCTATTGTATCACTTCTTGAGCCTCATTCAAACCTGCTGGGCTCAACGTGTTCAATTTAAAAATCCAGTAGATTTATATGTTAATCAAAGACTGGAGTCTATCCGAATGGTTCTCCGAAATAAAATCTATTGGTTGTACCTTCAGATGATAATCATTATTCGCATGTTCTTCCAACACATGTCTGGGGAGACTATATAACCTATTATTCTTATTTATACTGAATCTGTGGTTATTCATTCTTTGGGAGAGTTTGGTGGTCGTCCTCCCAACGTACTGTTTCAAACAGCTACAAGTGATAAGATAAACCACATACGATGATCTACAATTCAGATGACTTTTGATCTTAAATTTTTCCTTTGTAGAGGTGGATACAAATTCTAGCCCTTCCTGCAACATATTACAACACTTGCACGTGGGATATTTGCACTTTTTGACCCCTCCCCCTTGTTCTTTTTCTTTATTATTACTGTGCATCTTCAATTGGTCACTATTTCTCTGTCGTGATGGGGCAACGATGTTCCTTAAAGTTTTAGCCCTCCTATACGTAATTCTTGGTCTAAGGGGGATTTGATCTTTAATAACAGGGTCCAAACGTAGGATCCCCCAATGTTTTTTAAAGATCGAGTATACTTCCAGGTGTTGTGTGGAATAGGTAGTGATGAAATTGTTTTTAAACAATTCTCCATCACTTACTACTTTCTTTGAGAAAGCGTAATCTCTTTGTGTTTTTTTAGAAGCTCTCTCCCTTGCCTCTCTTATGAGTGATTTAGGGTAACCTTTCTCTCTGAATCTTTCAGAGAGAACCAACGCTTGTTCTTGGAAGACATTGTCTGCAGTGCAATTTTTCCGTATGCGTCGGAACTGCCCAAATGGCACGTTCCTTGTCCACTTTTTATAATGATTACTGGTAAAGTGTATAAAGTTATTGGAATCCACTTGTTTAAAGTGCGTTTTCGTGCAGATTCTCCCATTTTCATGGTATAAATTAAGATCAAGAAAATGAATTTCCTTATCACTAATATCAGAGGTAAGGGTAACACCCGCTGAATTAGTGTTAAGATCATTTAAAAAATTAACAGCTACCTCCCCTTGTACCATTCCATATAAAAACAAGTCATCAATAATCTCTTGTAGTACATAATCTTAGATGAATACCTATTATAATCGGACAATATATATAAGTCCTCGAATTGGCCCATAAACAGGTTGGCCAGCGATGGGGCAACCCTTGTCCCCATCGCCGTGCCAACCTGCTGATGGTAATGGGTACCACTATATTCAAAAAAATTATTTTTAAGAATAAGGTTAAGCCCCTCCAACAAAAAAGTTTTTTTATTTGCAGGTACATCCCTATCTCCCTCCAGGTATAAGTTGACAGCTTGGACACCTAGGGTATGTTTAATATTGGAATATAGACCTACAACGTCCATGGTCAAGAAAAAATAGGAATCTAGCCACTCAATATCTGTCACCTCCCTGATAATGTGATCGGAGTCCTTCAGATAGCTCTTCAAAGATGTTACGTATGGCTGAAAATGTAAATCTAAATATTTAGATAGATTCGAAAGTGCTGAGTCAATCCCCGAGACTGTAGGTCGCCCTGGGGGATTGACTAGACACTTGTGCACTTTCGGAAGATGGTAAAAGAAAGGTATTTTTGGGTTCTTAATAATTAAACTATCCATTTCCCTCTGATTAATTGTACCTTCCAAGTGGGCCTCTCTTAAAAATGTCACAAAGGTCTCTTGTAAGTTGGTATAAACTCCCCCATCTACCTTCTGGTAATATTTAACGTCTTCCAAAATTCTAAGGGCTTCACCTTTATATACATCAGCATTCTGTACCACTACCGCCCCTCCTTTATCCGCATTTCGTATAATTATAGCGCTATTTTCTTTTAGGGATATGACCGCCTTCTGTTGGGCCTTTGTTAAATTCCCCCTTTGGGATTTTTTCTTCCTGATCTTCCTCAGGTCGTCCATAACCAACTGGTTAAAGAGCCCGATATGATTCCCCTGTGCCCAGATGGGATAAAATCTGGATTTTACGGGGAGTACTGATGTTTCACCTACTTTGGGGTCTGTGGTGGTACTATTTTTATGTTTGTTTTCTTGTATAGAAAAAAACCTACTTAAAGTTAGCTTTCTAACAAACTTTTGTAGGTCTCTAAAGACCACAAAAGAGTCTATCCCATCATCGGGGCAAAAATTAAGTCCTTTCTGAAGGACATTATTTTCTTCCGGAGTGAGCACATGATCTGAAAGGTTGAATATTTTGACCAGAGGCTTTATTAAATTTTTTCGATTCTGTTTTTTTTGGAATCTGAATTTGTCAAGCCTCCTCCGACTGCTCGGGCGGCCTCTTGCTCCTCTTTTTGTAGTTTCCTTTTTCTCGTTGTTCCCATAGGAATTATGGGGGTTAAAAATGTTTCTTGTGTGTCCTTGTGTAAGGTTAAATTGGGATTGAGGCCTAAAAAAGACCGATTTGCTGGGTTATTTTGAGCCGAAGGTAATGAATCATTTCCTCCACCCGAAATAATAATATTCCTCTCTTTCTGAGTGGATAGATTCGGTGTTAACGGCAGAAAACTGCTATCTAGGGAAGTGAAGGATTCATTCGAATCAATAGTATTATCATGAACTGTATAATTAACAGTTTTGGACTTATCAAGGGGAGTGGAACAGCCTTCCGCTCCCGATGAGTCTATATTCTTAGAGCTCGATGACAGGGCTCTAGCTTTGGTTACAGCTGTATTTTTTCTCACTTGACTCTTTGGTGTGATTTTGCTTTTGACTGCTGCTGCATAGGATCGCTGGTCCCTAATATTTACCTTTTTAGGATCCTTCATCTTAATACTGGGATTGGGTTGTTTCCTACGGACACTTGGTTCTATATTTTCTGAACTATCGATAGGTCTATTATCTCCGCTATTAGAAATAGCCATTTCTGTATTCTCGATATTTTTAGTTGGTGTCTCCTCCCCCGATTTTGAAACTGCTTCTATGCTATTCCTAGATGAAAACTTATTCATTCTATCCCTAGACAGCTTGAAGAGTTTTCTGTTGATGATATCTAATTCATGTTTATGCAAGTTATTCTTTATTTTCATCTTGATATCTTTATATTCAACATGTTTTTTATATTGGTCAAATTTTAATCCCCACTCATTAATTTGGGATGCCAATTCCAAACAGTTTGCTCTCCTTTTTCTAATTAGGAGGCTCATAAGGCTGAAGGAGCATGTATTTAGAACCTCCTCCCATAACTGGTTGAACTCTGGATCTGTGGATTCATATTGGGATGGTTTATAAATTTTTAAGCCTCTGGGGATCAAATTATCATTAATATATAATGCCAGAAATTTCTCATCAATATGCTGATTCGACTCAATAATCAAACATTTTTCTAAAGACCGAGCAATATTATAGAAGGCTCTAGTTTCCTCCATAGTATATTGAACGGGTGTCTCTTGTGGTATACCCTCCCCCACAGACATATCCATACCCATTAAAAGTTTATCCATCAATTGGTTTCTTTCATCTTGTCTGGAGCTAAAATGATCCATAGTAGCGGCTGCCTCTTGTCTGTAGACTCCGCAAAATGCGGGACAAAATGTTATAAACCAAAACGGTGTGTCCAATCGTCTCCCACTTTGCCTCAAAGAAGACCGGAGATCCACGGAACATAAGAAACGGAGACAAAATTAGGCGCCCAAATATAGTATAGTACGTTCTACTGCAAATGAATGTTATATTAGGTATATACGCTCACCTGAGCTTGTTGTACACAGTATGGTACAACTCATACAAATTGCATGTGGATATACTTTCACGATTAGCTGCCAGTGCCTCCAATTCACTCGTACACTCCACACCAAAGGGCAAAAGGATAGTATATATAAAACCTTGTGTCGGCTTCTGGTTTACCAGTTGCAGACTCAAGTAGAGGTATAACTAGCGCTCGTGAAAAAACCTTTCCATTCGTTTTGTGGAAAGAATTAGATTCCCATCGATATAATGAGAATTTTTATTTTAAAAACACAACAACAAAATAAAATTTAAAATAAAA
>JAODAL010053231.1:0-25438 GCA_025379985.1 Phyllomedusa bahiana | reverse complement strand
ACTCCCCCTACAGGAAGAGGAGAGAACAACAGCGTCACCAGAGATAAACTACACAGCTCCCCCTACAGGAAGAGGAGAGAACAACAGCGTCACCAGAGATACCCAAACTACACAGCTCCCCTACAGGAAGCGGCGAGGAAAACAGCGTCACCAGAGATACCCCAAACTACACGCTCCCCTACAGGAAGAGGAAAGAACAGCGTCACCAGAGATACCCAAACTACACAGCTCCCCCTACAGGAAGAGGAGAGAACAACAGCGTCACCAGAGATACCCCAAACTACACAGCTCCCCCTACAGGAAGAGGAGAGAACAACAGCATCACCAGAGATACCCCAAACTACACAGCTCCCCCTACAGGAAGAGGAGGGAACAACAGCGTCACCAGAGATACCCCAAACTACACAGCTCCCCCTACAGGAAGAGGAGAGAACAACAGCGTCACCAGAGATACCCCAAACTACACAGCTCCCCCTACAGGAAGAGGAGAGAACAACAGCGTCACCAGAGAAAAACTACACAGCTCCCCCTACAGGAAGAGGAGAGAACAACAGCGTCACCAGAGATAAACTACACAGCTCCCCCTACAGGAAGAGGAGAGAACAACAGCGTCACCAGAGATAAACTACACAGCTCCCCCTACAGGAAGAGGAGAGAACAACAGCGTCACCAGAGATAAACTACACAGCTCCCCCTACAGGAAGAGGAGAGAACAACAGCGTCACCAGATATAAACTACACAGCTCCCCCTACAGGAAGAGGAGAGAACAACAGCGTCACCAGAGATAAACTACACAGCTCCCCCTACAGGAAGAGGAGAGAACAACAGCGTCACCAGAGATACCCCAAACTACACAGCTCCCCCTACAGGAAGAGGAGAGAACAACAGCATCACCAGAGATACCCCAAACTACACAGCTCCCCCTACAGGAAGAGGAGAGAACAGCGTCACCAGAGATACCCCAAACTACACAGCTCCCCCTACAGGAAGAGGAGGGAACAACAGCATCACCAGAGATAAACTACACAGCTCCCCCTACAGGAAGAGGAGAGAACAACAGCGTCACCAGAGATAAACTACACAGCTCCCCCTACAGGAAGAGGAGAGAACAACAGCGTCACCAGAGATACCCCAAACTACACAGCTCCCCCTACAGGAAGAGGAGAGAACAACAGCGTCACCAGAGATACCCCAAACTACACAGCTCCCCCTACAGGAAGAGGAGAGAACAACAGCGTCACCAGAGATAAACTACACAGCTCCCCCTACAGGAAGAGGAGAGAACAACAGCGTCACCAGAGATAAACTACACAGCTCCCCCTACAGGAAGAGGAGAGAACAACAGCGTCACCAGAGATAAACTACACAGCTCCCCCTACAGGAAGAGGAGAGAACAACAGCGTCACCAGAGATAAACTACACAGCTCCCCCTACAGGAAGAGGAGAGAACAACAGCGTCACCAGAGATACCCCAAACTACACAGCTCCCCCTACAGGAAGAGGAGAGAACAGCGTCACCAGAGATAAACTACACAGCTCCCCCTACAGGAAGAGGAAAGAACAGTGTCACCAGAGATACCCCAAACTACACAGCTCCCCCTACAGGAAGAGGAGGGAACAACAGCGTCACCAGAGATAAACTACACAGCTCCCCCTACAGGAAGAGGAGAGAAAAGCGTCACCAGAGATAAACTACACAGCTACCCCTACAGGAAGAGGAGAGAACAGCTTCACCAGAGATTCCAAAAACTACACAGCTCCACCTACAGGAAGAGGAGAGAACAACAGCGTCACCAGAGATAAACTACACAGCTCCCCCTACAGGAAGAGGAGAGAACAACAGCGTCACCAGAGATAAACTACACAGCTCCCCCTACAGGAAGAGGAGAGAACAACAGCGTCACCAGAGATACCCCAAACTACACAGCTCCCCCTACAGGAAGAGGAAAGAACAGTGTCACCAGAGATAAACTACACAGCTCCCCCTACAGGAAGAGGAAAGAACAACAGCGTCACCAGAGATAAACTACACAGCTCCCCCTACAGGAAGAGGAGAGAACAACAGCATCACCAGAGATAAACTACACAGCTCCCCCTACAGGAAGAGGAGAGAACAACAGCATCACCAGAGATATCATAAACTACACAGCTCCCCCTACAGGAAGAGGAGAGAACAACAGCGTCACCAGAGATAAACTACACAGCTCCCCCTACAGGAAGAGGAGAGAACAACAGCGTCACCAGAGATACCCCAAACTACACAGCTCCCCCTACAGGAAGAGGAAAGAACAGCGTCACCAGAGATAAACTACACAGCTCCCCCTACAGGAAGAGGAGAGAACAACAGCGTCACCAGAGATACCCCAAACTACACAGCTCCCCCTACAGGAAGAGGAGAGAACAGTATCAGAGATTTCCCAAAAGCAGACTATAAAGTGCAGAAACACCCAAAAACCGAAGACGGTAACTGCTATAGCAAAGTGCAACAGGTAAACGGAGAGAACAGGAGGTAACTAGCACAATCAAATGGCAGATAGGAGTGCAGAGAGGGCAAGTAGCAGAGCCGGGGCAGGAGAGACAGGGGGTAATTATTACAGCTCAGGGGAGACAGGGGGTAATTATTACAGCTCAGGAGAGACAGGGGGTAATTATTACAGCTCAGGAGGGACAGGGGGTAATTATTACAGCTCAGGGGAGACAGGGGGTAATTATTACAGCTCAGGAGGGACAGGGGGGTAATTATTACAGTCGGGGAGGAAGGGGAAAATTAAATTCAGCTCAGGGGGGGGACAAGGGGGGAAATTTATTACAGCCCCAGGGGAGACAGGGGGGTAATTTTTTAAGCTCGGAGGGGACGGGGGGTAATTATTACAGTTTCAGGGGTACGGGGGGTTAATTATTACAACTGGGGAAAAGGGGGGGGGGTAATTATTACAGCCAGGGGAGGAAAAGGGTGTAATTTTTTACAGTCGGAGGGGCAGGGGGAAATTATTCACTTCAGGGGGACAGGGGGGAAATTTAATTAAACAGCTCGGGGGACGGGGGGGTTAAATTATTACAGTCAGGGAGAAAAAGGGGGTAATTTTCAGCTAGGAGGGACGGGGGTTTAATTTTTACAGCTCAGGGGGGAAACGGGGGGGGTAATTATTAAAATTCGGAGGGACAGGGGGGAAATTATTACAGCTCAGGGGAGGGTCAGGGGGGAAATTTATTACAGCTCGGAGGGGACAGGGGGAATTATTAAAAGTTCAGGGGGAAGGGGGGAAATTTATTACAGCTCAGGAGGGGGACGGGGGGGTTTAATTATTCAGCTCAGGAGAGCAGGGGGTTATTTATTACAGCTCAGGAGGGACGGGGGGGAAAATTATTACAGCTCAGGGGGGGGACGGGGGGTAATTTTTTACAGTCGGGGGACGGGGGGGTAATTTTTTACAGTCGGGGGGGGACAGGGGGTAATTTTTAAGCTCGGGGGGAAGGGGGGGTAATTATTACAGCTCAGGGGGGACAAGGGGGAAATTATAACAGATCAGGGGGACAGGGGGTTTTATTACAGCTCGGGGGAGACAGGGGGTAATTTTACAGTTTTTCAGGGGAGACAAGGGGGGGGTAAAATTTTTCAGCTCAGGAGAGCAGGGGGGAAAATTATTACAGTCAGGGGGGACGGGGGGAAATTTATTAAAGCTCAGGGGGGGCGGGGGGAAATTATTACAGCTCAGGGGGACGGGGGGGTTAATTATTAAGCCAGGGGGACGGGGGGTAATTTTTAAACAGCTCAGGGGGAAGACGGGGGGGTTAATTATTACGCTAAGGGGGGACAGGGGGGTAATTTTACAGTTTCAGGGGGGGACAGGGGGTAATTATTACAGCTCAGGAGGGAAAGGGGGGTAAAAATTACAGTCAGGGGGGCAGGGGGGTAATTATTCCCAGCTAAGGAGGGACAGGGGGTATTTATTACAGCTCGGGGGGGAAAGGGGGGGGAAATTTTAATTACGTCAGGAAGAAGGGGGGTTTTTATTACAGCTCAGGGGGAGGGGGGTTTAATTATTCAGTCGGAGAGACAGGGGGAAATTTATTACAGTGGGGGAGACAAGGGGGGTAAAAAATTAAGCCCCAGGGGGGGAAGGGGGGGAAAATTATTACAGTTTGGAGGGCCCAAGGGGGAAATTTTTACGCTCGGGGAAAAAGGGGGTAATTATTACGGGCTCAGGGGAGCGGGGGGTAATTTTTAAAAAGCTCAGGGGGACGGGGGGGTAATTTTTTAAAAGCCCCAGGGGAGACGGGGGGGTAATTTTTTACAGTCAGGAGAGACGGGGGAAATTATTAAAAGCTCGGGGAGAGACAGGGGGTAATTTTTAAGCTCAGGGGGGGACGGGGGGTAATTTTTTTACAGTCAGGAGAAAACGGGGGGGAAATTTTTTACAGTTTCGGGGGGGAGACGGGGGTAATTATTACAGCTCAGGGGAGACGGGGGGTTTAATTTTACAGCTCGGGGGGAAGGGGGTAATTTTACTCTCGGGGGGAACAGGGGGTTTTTTTTTACAGCTAAAAAGGGAAAGGGGGGTGGTAAAAATTTACAGTAGGGGGGGACGGGGGGGTAATTTTTTCGCTCAGGGGGACAGGGGGGAAATTTTTAAAAGGGCTCAGGGGGGGACGGGGGGGTAATTATAAACCGCTAGGAGAGACAGGGGGGAAAATTTTTAATTTCCGGGGGGATCCCGGGGGGGTAATTATTACAGTCAGGGGAAAAAAGGGGGAAATTTTTTACGCTCGGGGAGACAAGGGGGTTTAATTTTTTACAGCTCAGGGGGCAAGGGGGAAATTTTTTTACAGCTCAGGGGGGACAGGGGGGTAATTTTTTACAGCTCAGGGGGGGACGGGGGGGTTTTTTTTATTACAGCCCCCAGGAGGGACAGGGGGAAAATTTATTCGCTCGGGGGGAAAAAAGGGGGAAATTTATTACAGCTCGGGGGGAGACAGGGGGGAAATTTTACAGTCAGGGGAGACGGGGGGAAATTTTTTTCAGTCAGGAGGGCAGGGGGAAATTTTATTACAGCTCAGGGGGGACAGGGGGAAATTTATTACAGCTCAGGGGGACGGGGGGAAATTTTTTAAACGCTCAGGGGGACGGGGGGGTAATTTTTACCCCTCAGGATGGACGGGGGGGGAAATTATTACAGCTCAGGGGAAAAGGGGGTAATTTTTTAACGGGCCTCGGGGAGACGGGGGTAATTATTACAGCTGGGGGAGAGCGGGGAGGGTAATTAATACAGCACAGGAGGGACAGGGGGGTAATTATTACAGCCCAGGGGAGCAGGGGGTAAATTATTACAGCTCAGGAGGGACAGGGGGTAATTTTTTCAGCTCAGGGGAAAACAGGGGGAAATTTAAATTACGGGCTCGTGGAGACAGGGGGGTTAATTATTAAAAGGGCGGGGGAGGGGACGGGGGTAATTATTACAGCTCAGGAGAGACGGGGGGGTAATTTTACAGCTGGGGGAGGGAAAAGGGGGAAATTTAATTAAAGCTCAGGGAACAGGGGGGTAATTTTTTACAGATCGGGAGGGACGGGGGAAAATTATTACGGGCTCAGGAGCGGGGGGTAATTATTACAGCTCAGGGGAGACAGGGGGTAATTATTACAGCTCGGGGGGAAAAGGGGGGGGAAATTATTACGCTCAGGAGGGACGGGGGGGTTTATTTTTACAGCTCGGAGAGCGGGGGTAATTTTTAAAGGGTCAGGGGGGACAGGGGGGAAAATTATTACAGCTCAGGAGGGACAGGGGGGTAATTATTACGGGTCAGGGGGAACGGGGGAAACTTATTATAGCCCCAGGGGGGGAAGGGGAGGGTAAATTTTTTACAGCTCGGGGAGCAGGGGGAAATTATTACAGCTCGGAGAGCGGGGGGTAATTTTTAAACCAGCTCAGGAGGGGACGGGGGGTTTTTTACAGTCGGGGAAAAGGGGGTTTTTATTACGTCAGGAGAGACAGGGGGTAATTTTTTACAGCCCCTGGGAGACGGGGGGGAAATTTTATTACGCTCAGGGGAGACAGGGGGTTAATTATTAAGTAGGGGGGGGAACTGGGGGGTAATTTTTAAACAGCTCAGGGGGGGACGGGGGGTTAATTATTACAGCTCAGGGGGGGAAAAGGGGGGGAAATTTTTAATTTAAAAGCTCGGGAGAACGGGGGGGTAATTATTACAGTCGGGAGGGACGGGGGGAAATTTTTACAGTCGGGAGGGACGGGGGGGTAATTTTTACAGCTCAGGGGGACGGGGGGGAAAAATTTTTACAGCTAGGAGGACAGGGGGTTTAATTTTTACAGCTAAGGAGAGACGGGGGGGTTAATTATTACGGGGCTCAGGAGGGACAGGGGGGTAATTATTACAGCTCAGGAGGGACAGGGGGTAATTATCACACCCGGGAGAGACGGGGGGGTAATTTTTTCCAGTTTCAGGAGGGCGGGGGGAAATTATTACAGCTCAGGGGAGACAGGGGGGGGAATTTTATTACAGTCAGGGGGACAGGGGGTATTTTTTTCAGTCAGGGGGAAGGGGGTAATTTTACAGCTCAGGGGGGACGGGGGGTAATTTTTTCCCCGGGGGGGGACGGGGGTAATTTTTTACACCCTCGGGGGGAGACGGGGGGTAATTATTACAGCTAGGGGAGGGGGGGTTAATTTTTAACAGCTCAGGGGAGACGGGGGGGTTAATTATTACAGTCGGAGGGACGGGGGAAATTTATTACACCCTCGGGGGAGACGGGGGGTTAATTATTAAGCTGGGGGGAAAACGGGGGGGTAATTATTACAGCTCAGGGGAGAAGGGGGGTTTAATTTTTACAGCTCAGGGGGGAAAAGGGGGGTATTATTAAAGCTCGGGAGAGACAGGGGGTAATTATTACGTCAGGGAGACGGGGGGGTAATTTTTTCGTCAGGGGAAAAGGGGGGAAATTTTTACAGTCGGGGGGGCCCGGGGGAAATTTAACAGCTCGGGGGAGCCGGGGGGTTTAATTATTACGCTCAGGAGGGACGGGGGGGTTTAATTATTACAGTCGGAGAGACAGGGGGGTTATTTTTACGCTCAGGAGGGGAAGGGGGGGTTTTATTATTAAGCTCAGGGGGGGACAGGGGGTAATTTTTACAGCTAGGGGAAAAGGGGGGTTTTAAATTATTACAGTTCAGGAGAGCGGGGGGTAATTTTTTTCGCTCAGGGGGGGCGGGGGGTTAATTTTTTTCAGCCCCAAGGGGGGGACGGGGGGAAATTTATTTACAGCTCAGGGGGAAGGGGGAAATTATTACAGTTTCAGGGGAGAAAAGGGGGGGAAAATTTATTACGGGCTCAGGGGGGACAGGGGGTAATTATTACAGTCTAGGGGGACAGGGGGGTAATTATTAAGCCCCGGAGGACAGGGGGTTTAATTTTTTCAGTCAGGGGGGGACGGGGGGGAAAATTATTAAAAAGCTCAGGAGGGCAGGGGGGGTAATTATTACGCTCGGGAAAGGGGCCCGGGGGGGAAATTATTACAGTTCGGGAGGACGGGGGTAATTATTACTGTTCAGGGAGAAGGGGGTTTAATAATTACGTTTGGAGGGGGGCAGGGGGTAATTTTTCAGCTCGGGGGGGGGGACAGGAGGGAAATTTATTCGCTCGGGGGGAAAAGGGGGAAATTATTACGCTCAGGGGAGACGGGGGGGGGTAATTTTTAAAGCTCAGGAGAGACGGGGGGAAATTATTACACCCTCGGGGGAGACGGGGGGGTAATTATTAAAGTTTCGGAGGGAAAGGGGGGAAATTTAAAAAAACAGCTCGGAAAGAGCCAGGGGGGAATTTTTCCCAGCTCAGGAGAGACGGGGGGTAATTATTAAAGCCAGGGGAGCGGGGGGGTTAATTTTATTACAGCCGGGGGGTTTCCCCGGGGTCTCTTCTCCCCCGGGTTTCGCCCCCCGCTCGGGGCCCTGGGGGCCGGGTTTTCCCGGGGATCCCCTGCGCCCCCGGTGTGCCTTTCCTGTTCCTATGGTAACTGAAGCGTCATCAGTGACCACGCCCACCTCGCGATGAGGGCCCACCGGAGGCTTTTTCAAAAGGCCAGACGAAATTATCTGCCCTTTCCAAAAAAAAAATTTCCCCGAAACATCCGGGGAAGAAAATTTTTAATGCGGGGTGTACAGAGGAGACAGAGGCAGTTTTATACTGGGGGGGTGTACAGGGAGAGAGAGAGATTATACTGCGGGGTGTACAGAGGAGAGAGAGGCAGATTATACTGGGGGTGTACAGAGGGGGAGAGAGGAAGATTTACTGGGGGGGTTTTACAGGGAGCCCGGGGGGGAAAATTATACTGGGGGGTTTTACAGAGGAGACAAAAGGCGGATTTTTACGGCGGGGTTTTACAGAGGAGCCCGAGGAGTTTATACGGGGGGGGTGTACAGAGGAGCCCGGGGGAGATTATACTGCGGGGGTTTTTACAGAGGGGGGACCGGGGGATTTTTATACCCCGGGGTGTACGGGGGGACAGGGGCCCAAAATTAAAATGGGGGGGTGTACAGAGGAGAAAAGGGCAAAATTATACCTTATTTGGGCCAATTTTTGAAAGTAAAAAAAAAAAAGGGAGGAATTCTAGTGGGCGGCGCGGGGTGGAGCCCCGGGGTCAAAAATTTCCAGGGACACCCCCATCTTTTTGGTATGCCCGCCCCTTCAAAAAGCCACCCCCCCACCCCAACCTAACTGCGAACGGTTTTTGGAAGAAAGCCAGGTTTTTTTTCCCCCTTTTTTACCCGGGTAGTAGCCCCCAAACCGGGTTTGGGGTCCCCCCTTACGGGCCGGGTTTGTTGCCCCCTTGTAGCCAATTTAGAGGCCCCCCTCGGTAGCCAGGTAAAACCCAAAATTTTGTACCCCGGGAAAGATGCCCCCTTTGTTACCCAAAGGAGGTCCCCCCCTTTTTTAAAGCCGGTGGGTGCCCCATTTGTTAGCAAGTAGTGCCCCCTTTTTTTGCCAGGTAGTGCCCCCTTTTAGAACCCGGTAGTGCCCCCCATTGGTTCCGGGTTTTTTAGTGCCCCCATTGGTTGCCGGTAGTCCCCCCATTGTTGCCGGGTTTGTGCCCCCATTGTTTGCCGGGTGGGTGCCCCCCACCCCTTTTACCCAGGTACCCCCCCCATCTGTTACCCAGGTAGTCCCCCCATCTTTTAGCCAGGTAGTCCCCCTTTGTTAGCCAATTTGGCCCATCGTTGAAAAGTGTCCCCCCAACTTTACCCAAGTTTTGCCCTGTTAGCCAAGAGTGCCCCATCGTTAGCCAGGTAGTGCCCCTTTTTACCCAGGTGTGCCCCATTGGTTGCCAGGTGTGCCCCCTTTGTTTGCCAGGTAGTGCCCCCATCTGTTGCCAGGTGTGCCCCATTTTAGCCGGTAGTGCCCCATCTGTTAGCCGGTATGCCCCCATCTGTTAGCCGGTAGTCCCCCCATCTGTTAGCCGGGGTAGTGCCCCCTTTGGTTGCCGGGTAGTGCCCCCATTGTTTGCCAGGTGGCCCCCCTTTTTTGCCGGTGTGTCCATCTGTTAGCCTGGTTGTGCCCCCATCTGTTAGCAGGTTAGTGCCCCCATCTGTTTAGCAGGTAGTGCCCCATCTGTTAGCCAGGTAAGTTGGCCCCCATCTGTTAGCAAGGTTAGTTGCCCCCATCTGTTAGCCTGGTTGTGCCCCCATCTGTTTGCGGTAGATGCCCCAATCTGTTAGCAGGTGTGCCCCCTTCTGTTAGCCAGGTAGTGCCCCCATCTGTTAGCCAGGTAGTGCCCCCGCTGTTAGCCAGGTAGTGCCCCCATTGTATGGCCAGGTAGTGCCCCCTATCTGTTAGCCAGGTTGTCGCCCCCCCATCTGTTAGCCAAGGTTAGTGGCCCCCTTTGTTGCTAGGTAGAGACCCCCTCTGTTAGCCAGGTAGTGCCCCCTCTGTTAGCCAGGTTAGTGCCCCCCCTCTGTTAGCCAGGGTTAGTCCCCCTCTGTTAGCCAGGTAGTGCACCATCTGTAGCCAGGTAGTGCCCCCTTTGTTGACAGTAGTGACCCATTGTTGCCAGGTGCATGGCCCCCATTGTTGCAAGGTAGTGCCCCCTCTGTTGCCAGGTAGAGGCCCCCCTAAAGCTAATAAAATAAAATAATAAAAAAATCAACTCTTACATTACCAGGCTCCTGCAGCCAGCCGGGCATAGCTCCTGCAGTGATCTCTTCAGCGGCGCAGGGGAAGTGAGAGAAGCTGCGCGTCACTCCCCGGCCAGCCGCGCGTCACATCCCCCTGCGCGCTGAACTGTATGCACTAGATCACTTTGGCGCACACACCGGCGCCGTACATACAGGGAGAGAGGGGAGGAGGGTAGCGATCCCTCATGCTCCTCCCCGCACAGTGAGGACCGCGGGCGCGGTGAGCGGAACTGCGGTCCGCTTAACCCCGCATGTAGGAGCGGGTTCCCGCGGCGCAAGAGTAGCGCACCAGCGCTACTTCTTGCGCCGCGGGTAATGTATAGGGACCCTCCGCCGCCTGCAGGCGGCGGGAGGAATGGCAATCCCCCGGGAGGGGGGTGAGGGGACCCCATATAGGCGGGACACCCCGCCAAAAAAACAACGGGAGAGTTGGCATGTATGCTGATAATATCAAACAGATCAGGAGCCCAGCCGCTATATTACATCATGACACTACAAACATACAGGAAACCACCGCCTATATACCATTCACTGACACTACAACAGACAGGAGCCACACTAATACATCCTGACATACACCATACATTAAAGATCATGACCTTAGGATGGCTATTTTTGTGTATGGAGATTTTGGCTATGGGGGGGGTGGTTCACAAATAGTGGGGGTTTACACAGACCGCCCTTTATAAGAAAAAGCCCAAATCCTTCACATGTTTACGCTGAAAACAGAAGTTTCCCATAACTTATAAAAAGCCCCATTGAGGTTTTTCTTAAAATCTGCCATAAAAATCGAAAAAACCCTTTCCCCCGTTTTGGTCAATTGGGAACCAAAATGAATTTCTTTTTCCCCAAATGCAGAATAATGAGAGAATTTTTAAGGCATTTTTATTACTTTCTGCAAAGTCATATTTCGTTATTATATTTCATTAGTATTTGGTATCATTGCCCTTAAACTGTAGGACTTAGGTCTAACGTTTTGGATCTCTTTCTCACAATAGTTGGTAGGAATATTAACTATTAATATAAATAATTTTGGTTCCTAATTGACCTAAAACGGGGAAGGTTTATTCTGATTTCATGTCAAACTGAGAAAAACCTGCAGGGGGTTTCTATACGTGTATTGCTTCGGGTTTTAAAATGAGGTGATCATGCAACAAATGAAAAATTAATATAAAGAATAATACAATGTGATTGTATAGATTTTACCTCTCCATTCTTTGCATGTTGGAAAAAATTTGAAAATCGCCGTGTATCAAAACTTATTTTCCCACTATAAAATCACCGCTATAAAAACATACAGACCGGGGACATAACATCACTGACACTACAAATACGGGAGCCCCACTATATACATCACCGACACTCAAAACGGACCCTCCGCTATATAAATCATGAAGTACAACAACAGGAGCAGGACTAAAATCACCGATTAAAAAACATACAGGACCAAAAATTTACATACTGAAACTACAACATACGGAGCCCCGCTATTTTCATCACGACACTACAAAAAAAGGGAGCCCCCGTATTACACCCTTTGACACTACAACTCAGGGCCACCACTATATACACACTGACACTACAAAATAAGGGGCCCGCCCTATAACATCCTGAAAACAAACATACGGGAGCCACACTATATAATCATGAAACTACAAAAAAAACCCCCGCTATTACATCACGACACACAACTACGGAGCCCCCCGCTATATCATCACTGACCCTACAACTACAGGAGCCCCATTAACAACTGACACTACAACTTACAGGACCCTCCACTATATAATCATGACATTCAACTACAGGAGCCGCCACTTATACATAAAGACACCAACATCAGGAGCCCCAAATTATAAATCAGCACTACAACTAAGGACCCACGCTATAACTCAGACACTAAACTTTAAAGGACCCGGAAAATTTTACATCATGAAAATACAACATACGGGAGCCCCCACTATATACTCATGACATCAACATACAAAAACCGCGCTATATACTCCTGACACAAAAAATTTTCAGGGCCGCCGCTATATAATCAGGGACAAAACATACAGGGCCGCGTATTTTACACACTGACACTAAACTACAGGACCCGCATATACATCACTGAATACAACTAAGAACCCCCTTTTTTATACTAAATGAACTACAACATACAGGCCACCGCATAACCCACGGGGACACTAAACAAAAGGAGCCTCCATATATACACCCATAACCCTACAAATACAGGGCCCCCGCTATATACATCCTGACACTAAAACTCAGGAGCACCGCTAAAAACATATGCACTACAACATACAGGAGCCGCCACTATATACATCACTGAACTACAAATACGGAGCCCCCCTATATAAATCACTGAACTACAAATACGGAGCCCCGCTATTTACATCACGGACACTACAAATGGGAGCCACTATTTTCTACTGAAACTACAACATACGGGAGCCCCACTAAATACATCACTGACACACAACAAAAGGAGCCCCCCGCTATTACATCACGACACTACAACATACAGGAGCCGGGGACTATACACATTTACCTACAACATACAGGGCCCCCGCTATATACATCACGCCACAACTACGGAGCCTCCCCTATATCACATGCATAAAACTCGGGCCCCAGGATTTTAAAACATCATGACACTAAACAACAGGAGCCGGGACATATAATCACTGAAACTAAACATACGGGGAGCCACCACTTATACATCACGACACTACACTACAGGGCCACCACTAATACATCACTGCATTTAAGATACAGGACCTCCGCTATATCATACTGACATACAACATACAGGGACCAGCTATAACATCACTGAAACTACAACAAAAAGGAGCCAGGACTATTACTCAGACACTAAAACATACGGAGCGGGATTATACATCACTAAACCCTACAACAAAAAGGACCCCCCCCTATATACATCACTGACACTAAACTACAGGGCCCCGCTATATACTCACTGACACTACAACTACAGGAGCCCCCGCTATATAACACTGACACTACAACATACAGGGCCACCATATAACATCACTAAAAACTAAAAAATACGGGACCTCCCATATATCTCACGACACTACAACATACGGGGCCACCGCTATATACATCATGACACTACACATAAGGAGCCCCCGCTATATACATCATGACACTACAACATCAGGACCCTCCACTTATACATCACTGACCTAAAAAAAAGGACCCACGCTTTTTAACATCCTGCCTACAACAACAGGAGCACCACTATATACACATGAAATAAAACATAAGGACCTCCACTATATACATCATGCCTACAACATCAGGCCCCGCTAATAATCACTGCACTACAACTACAGGAGCCAGGACTTTACACACTGACACTTCAACTCGGGCCACCCCCATATACTCACTGACACTACAACATACAGGACCCACCACTATATACTCACTGCACTACAACTACAGGAACCGCGCTTATACTCACTGCACTCAGCTACAGGACCCGGGACTTATAAAATTAACACTACAACATACGGGACCCGGGGGCTAATCATACTGACCACAACATACAGGGGCCGCCACTTATACATCACGACACTACAACAAAAGGGAGCCCCCGCTGTATACATCACTGACACTAAAACATACGGGCCCCCCTTTATATACATCACTGACACTCAACTACAGCCCCGCGCAATATATTTTCCTGACATACTACATACGGGACCCTCCGCTTTACATCATGCACTAACAACATACGGGAGCCACGCATATACTTCACTGACACCACAACTCAGAGCCGGGACATATCATATGAACTACAACTACGGACCACCGCATATCATCATGACATACAGCATACAGGACCCTCCGCTAATACATCACGACCTACAACATACAGGAGCCACCGTATATAATCACTGCAACAACATACAGACCACCACTATATACATCACGAACTACAACATACAGGACCCCCCCCTTTATTAATCACTGCACTAAACAAAAGGGGAGCCCCACTTATACTCATGACACACAACATACAGGAGCCCCCACATATAATACTGACACTACAACATAAAGGAGCCAGGACTAGATACATCACTGACCTACAACAAACAGGAGCCTCCACTTATACATCACTGACACTAAAACATACGGGAGACCACTATATACATCAGACACTACAACATACGGGAGCCGGATATATAATCACTGACACACAACATAAGGAGCCCCCAATTTACATCACTAATAAAAACATAAGGGAGCTCCGCTTATACATCACTGACACTAAAAAATACAGGACCAGGATATATACATCACTGCCACAACATACAGGAGCCGGGTATATACATCAGACACTACAACATACGGGAGCCCCGTTTATAATCACTGACACACAACATACAGGAGCCCCCGCTATATAATCACTGACACACAACATACGGGAGCACCTATATACATCATGACACTACAACATACAGGAGCCGGACAGTACATCATGACACTAAAAACTACGGGACCCAGGACAATACATAAATGACCTAAAAACATACAGGACCCGGGACTATATCATCACTGACACCACAACATACGGGAGCCCCCACTAAAACCGTCCGAACTACAACATAAGGTGCTGGGACTATTACATCACTGACCTAAACTACGGAGCCACCGCTATATACACATGACATACAACATACAGGAGCCCCCGCTAGATACAATGCACTAAAACATACGGAGCCACCCCCATAACATCATGACACTACAACATAAGGAGCCACCGCTAATACATCATAAACTCAACTTACGGGGCCTCCTTTTAATACCATGACACTACAATACAGGAGCCTCCCACTATTACATCCTGGACACTAAAACATACAGGAGCCCCCACTTAACAATGCACTAAAACTTAAGAGCCCCGCTTAACATCACTGACACAAAAACTCAGGCCCAGTATATACATCATGCATACAACATACAGGACCCTCCGCTATTACATCACTGCACTACAACAACAGGAGCCTCCGTTTTAAATACATCACTGACACTACAACATACAGGACCTGACTATATCATCACTGACATACAACATACAGGAGCCCCCCGCAATATACATCACTGACACACAACATACGGGACCAGGACTAATTTTCATGACCTAAACATCAGGACCCCGGACTATAAATCACTGACACTACAACATACAGGGAGCCCCCGTATATACATCACTGAACTACAACATACGGGAGCCCGGGACAATAAAATCCTGACACTCAAGTAAGAGCCCCCCTATTACATCCTACATACAATACGGAGCCTCCACTAATACATCACTGACACTAAACAACAGGAGCCCCCGCATATACTTCACTGACATACAACATAAACCAGGACTATTACATCATTTCACTACAACTCAGGAGCCAGGACTTAAAACCACGGACACTCAACATCCGGGAGCCCCCACTATAACATCACGACCAAAACTACAGGAGCCTCCATATATAAATCCTGACACTACAACTACAGGAGCCCCCGCTTATACTCACTGACACTACAAATACAGGACCCACCGCTATATCATACTGACACTAAAAAACAGGACCCACCACTATATACATCCTGACACTACAAATACAGGAGCCCCCAATATAATCACTGCACTAAAACTACAGGAGCCGCCGCTATATACATCACCACACTACAACATAAGGACCCGGGGACTTATAATCACTGAACTACAACAAAAGGGAAACCTCCCTATAACATCACTGCACTACAAAACAGGAGCCACCCTTAACATATCTGACACTACAACATATAGGACCCCCACTTTTTTACATCACGACATACAACATCAGGACCCCCACTATATAATCTAAACCTCAACATACAGGACCCCCGTTATACATCCGCACTACAACAACAGGAGCCTCCCTTTTACATCATGCCCAACATACAGGAGCCGCGCTATTACACACGACACACAAAAAAAAGGGAGGGGGACTATATAATCAGACCTACAAATACGGACCCGGGACTTAAACATCACTGACACTAAAAACTACAGGAGCCCCGCAAATTATACTACTGACCTAAAACTACAGGACCGCCGATAAACACACTGCATAAACAAACAGGAGCCTCCATATATACATCACTGACACTACAACATACAACCACACTATATAAATCACTGACCTACAAAAAACAGGAGCAGGACTATAACATCATCCCCTCAAACATACAGGGCCCCGCTATATAAAATCACTGACCACAAATACAGGAAACTCCACTATATACTCATCATTCTAAAAATACGGACCCTCCCTATTACATCACTGACACACACTACGGGCCACCGCTATATAATCACTGACACTAAACATACAGGAACCACCGCTATATACATCATGCACTACAACATACGAGCTCTTTAACATCCTACCCCCAAACAAAAAATTAAAAAAGGCCCCCCACTTAACATCTTTCACTCCCCCCCAAAATCCCCCTTTATACATCCTTTACAAAAAAAAACAACCCCACATTTCATCACAACAACAAAAAAACCCCAACTTTTCCACTACAACAACTTCAACCCCCAATTCCATCAACCAAAACATCAACCACTTTCTCCTCACAAAACACAACCCCAAAATTTTAAAACTCCCCAAACCATACAACCCCCCTAATACTCCTACCTACAACTTGACCCCCCACTTATCATCACGAATCCCAAAACAACCCCCATATTAAATATGACCCCCACAACATACAACCCCCCCAATTAATATGGACACAACAAACAGGCCCCTACTTTCTCACACACTACAACATACGGGTAGAGATAACTCACTCACTAAAAACTACCCCCCAAAATTTTCCACACAAAACAACACCCCCCCCCAAACTTTAACATCCTTTTTGGGAATAAACATCCCACCCCCTTAATTTTCACTACTTACAACATCAACCTCCTATATACACACCCCCAAAACCCCATACATGGGGGGTTTTTTAATAAAAACCCCACCCCCCAACAACACCACCTTTACCCACAGCCCCAAACTTCTGGCAACTTAATTTTTCATACCCCCCAACCCCCCGTTTTTTCTCACTCCCACACAACATTAAGGGCCCTTATAATCATACACTACAACATCAACCATTATCCACCAACACACATACAACCACTTATAATCAACCCCCAACATACAACCCCCCCCAAACCACACCACAACACAACCACTTATCCCCCCTACATACACATAAGGAGCCACCCTATTTCCTGACCCACAATCCCTTTGGGGGTTTTTCCCCCCCAAATACAGGAACCCCCCCATCCACTGACACTAAAACAAACAGGACCTCCACTTTATACATCACTGACACTACAAATTACAGGAGCCCCCACTATATACAACACTGACACTAAAATAGGGGGGAAATTATACTCCTGAATACCAAAACGGGAGCCACCATATTACATCACGCACTACACATACAGGGCCTCCCTTAAAACATCCCGCCACCAAAAAACCCGGACCCCCTTTTAATTTGGGATACTACAACATACGGGAGCCCACGTATTACATCACTGACACACAACATACGGGCCACCACTTATACATCACTGACACTCAACATACGGGAGCCACCGCTAAATACATCATGACACTAAACATAAAAGGGGCTCCACTATTACATCACGACACTACAATTAAGGGCCTCGCCTTATACATAACTAAAACCCAAATTACTTGAATAGTATGTATTATAAACCCTTAAAAATTTTATTTATGGTAATAAAACCTTTTTTTGGTTATTGATTTTAAAATGTAGTTTTTAACGGATAAAGTTAAATGAAAAAACTGAGGTGACTTCTAAAAAATTTTAACAAAAGCCGTGAAAGAAGGCCCCGGGTAATCGCGCCTATACATGTAGTTTAACTAACCCCCGTCTGGGGTCAGCAGGCCACATAGCTGCCACCTTAGTGCATGTTCACACGGCGTGTTTGGATCTGAAAACCGGACCGATAATCCTGCGCGTGGGCCCCAAACGGACCCAACACATACCGGCATGCAGTGCGTGTTTTGGATGGTGTTGGTGCAGCAGGATGCACCCTATATTTTTATAGGGCTCCTGCTGCGTCCGACCCCAAAGACGAAGTGAGACACACTCGGTTGATCACTCGTTTTTGGCCCGATCGTGTCTCCTAAAAAAAGCAGGGAAAAAGCACATTGCTATTGGTTAGCTTCGTGTTTGGGTCCCTTTGGCGTCCGACAGATGGATCCAAACACGTTTTAAAAGCTTTTTGTAAAGGGAAAAAAACACCCCGTGTGAACATCCCCTTAAAAGTAAGAGTGCACAGCAACTGGGGCCCAATTGATGCACTGTTCACTTTTGGAGAGTTTTATACCATAAAAACCCCCTTCAATTTTGGGATTTTTTTTAAATTTTATCCCTTTTTTCCCGGGGTTTCTCTGTATACCTCCAACATTTTTTTTCAAAAATATGCAACACAGAGGCAGTGAGTAATATAAAACTCTTAGAACCCAAAAAATCTTTACATCCCAAAATTATTATAGTACAAAAAAGGGTTAAAACTTGAAAGTACTTAGCGTATAAAGTCCATTCTTTGACATAGACCGCTCCTCGATGAGTCCTCAGGTACGGCTGTACGGACTCGTGACAGAGCTGTTTCACATTTACCCTGCAGGTATACGCATACGCTAAGTACTTTCACATTTTAACCATTTTTTGTACTATAATAATTTTGGATGTAAAGATTTTGGATTACATAAGAGTTTATATATTACTCACAGTGCCTCTGTGTTGCATATTGTTGAAGACACTTTTGGAGAGTATCAGGCAATGCACTATGGGAATTTATGGACCATGTACCTGCAGTCACTTTGCTTAATTTAGGCTTTTCGCTAATAGAAATTCACCTGGTTTGCATAATTCACTGTAATCCATAAGTCTGCACACGCTACATGCCGACTGGACAACAACACTCTAAACCAGGTAACACCTCAGACGTTGCTAAACAGGTGTCTCCATGGGCCTTCATATGGTGCCATCAGGACCTGCTGGAGGGATGGCATACATACATTTATAGTCTGCACCAACAAACCATGTTACCTACTAAAAGATTATGGGGCGCCATAGGCATTATGTTTTTATAGTGACTTGGAGTCCAGCTGATTATTGAGGCAAATTGTTCTTGGACTTGTGTAGTAAGTATTAAGGTCTATGCAAATGCTGGATTTTATATAATTATACAACATAATACAGCATTTTATATAAAAGATAATGGAAGTTTTTACTTAGTTATTCAGCTAAACATAGCACTGGATACAACAATGGGCGACTTGTTCACCATTAAAGGGGTTGTTTCACTACATGGATTTCTCTTACTTTAGTCCTGTTTTCTTGGTTTCACTTTGAATTCAGGGACATGTTTACTGGCTTCCACTAGGCTGCAATAGAAGCCAGGTCTGTAGCTATAGCAACCAGTGCCGGCAGCCTATCAGGAGAGATCCAGCAGGTCTGTAGCTATATCGACCTGAGGAGCTGATGGCGCCCATACAAGAAGGTATATTTAGGAATTGGTAGGACATTGCTAATGGACACATATTGCAAAGTGACTTGTTTTTGTAAGATATTTAACATAAAAAGCAATCCCTGTAGTGAGACAACCCCTTTAAGGCTTGGTTCACATGCGGCTTATTTGGTGCATTTAAAAAAACAAAACAATGCATACAACAAAAATGGCCGCGTTATATTATAAAACCAGACAGGAGTGAATCTGAATAACAGTTGTCTTAATGACTGCAGACCATAATAAGGATGAAAAGACAATAGGGCTTTACTAGGGTGGAAAAGGAGCGAACAGACTAACCCCACCTATAGGAGGCCACCTCTCTGAAATGTGTGACCCCAGGCTCCACCCTGTCTTTGTGTCCCATGGGATTGTGTTGGGTTCTGGAAGACTTCAAAAAGCAATAATATAATTTTTTTTCATTTTCACATCCTGATAAGCGATATGCGACTATAATATAAATATATATATATATATATATATATTTTTTTTATTTTTTCAAGTTCCCCTATTTACTTTAGTCTCTCTGACTTCCTGTCTGTGAGCTCTGATCACATAACAGTTTGAGATTTCCTTGATGGTTCTTCTTTCCAGTCTGAGTTTAAGTATTACCGGCACTAACCGTTTTTTGTTTTTTTTCTTTCACCCTTAATATCACCCCCACCTGCAGTGCAGAATATGATTAACCTATTTTCCTTTCATTGTATTCCCTTTTTGGTATAGTTATAAATCTTGCCCTATCTTTGGGGGAGAACAATAGATCAATCATTGTCATTGCAGTGAGACCTGGTAGAGATAAGTAGCAGCTTAAGTAAAGTGCGATTAGTCTGCCCTGCCAAACAGAAGTTCTCTCTCACAACTTGAGAAGGACACTATATTTTAGAATTAAGTTTTCCAGGAATCTTGGTTTTATCTAAAGAAGCCAAAGGTGCCTGCCCCCTCCCCAGGATGAGTACTATCCCCGACATCTCTTCTAGTTTGGGTACAAACTAGGGCCTTTCAGCGACTGGCTGGAGCACAGGGGTACTAGACCCCTATGGGTAGGATGAGGCATGGCTTATTAGGGCATGTTTATATAGTGTATTTTGTAGCAGTAGTTATAGGTCAAAACCCAGAGGTACAAGCGTTTTTCTCAGTGTAGGTTTCACTCTAGGTCTTGGTTTAAAAAACAGGCATCCAAGAACACAATGTGAACCCAGCCTAAGGGTGAGGTAGGAGTTGTCCTCTGCCTCTTTTTTTTAAAGATTGATTTATGGTCATGTTTCAGTGTTTTTACAACCCAGTCTGGGGGTATTGGTTTCGGATTCTGGTGACTGAGGAGTATTATTATAGTGTAGTTTTTCCAATCTATAAGGCTATGTTCACACGGCTTATTTGCAGGGCGTAATTACGCCCCACAATTACGCTGTGTGGACGTGAGCGGGGGGTTGGCACTTCACCGGCCCATAGACTTGCATCACCAGCGGCGCGTATACGGCGCTGATAATTCACATGTCACTTATCTCCCCCCGCGGTGGATTCGCTGAGCAGGGAGAGAGACGTAATCCATAGTTCTCTATGAGAACTGTGGATTACCGTAATGACTGGGGCGTATTCCAGCCGTAATTTGCGCACTCCGGCGTGTAATTACGGACTGAAATACGTCCAATTTTAAGCCGTGTGAACATAGCCTTAGAGTGCACAATTGGCACCGTGAGTTTGAGTTCACTCAGATTTGGAATACCTAGGTTCAACAGTATCAAATACACATGTAGAAACTGGTAAAAAAAAAAATGCACGCAGTAAAACCTTTTTAAAGAAAAAGCACAGATGGTTTTGCATTGAAAAATGCAAGGTGTGAATGCAGCCGGAGTGCGGCAGTGACATTCCCTCTCTGCATTAATTCTGGAGCATCTTTTTAAACTCTGCCTGGTGCGATTCCTCAGTTACTCCTCCTGGAAACCTTTAAATAAATTACTCTTGCGCTGAACAATGGGGTGTATTCGTAGCCAATGATACTGTCAGCATGACATGGTATAAGGTTGTGTAGGTACATACCCCATTGACAGCAGGCATGGTAACGCTCCATTGATATTTCATTTACCGGAGGAACAGCAGCGGAATGGCCAAATTTTATTTTTTTATTTTTTAATGCTCCAGAATTCTCTCCTTGGGGAATACAAGTTTTTACTAAAACAGGGCAGGAAACCGGGCAGAGCCTCTTTAATGTTCTAAATCATTAGTGCGTGCAAATGTAGTGACCCCAGTAGATTTACCACATCTTGATGGATCTCGAACATGAGATCAAAATACTGCGTAGGTAAAATAGGAATACCTTAATGAGCAACAGAAGGATCACCTAGATTAGAGCAAGGTAGTAATTAGCTGAGGAAACTATGCTATGACCAAGGGCATGTCTGTCTGAAATGCGTCAGCAAATCTGCTCTCCCTCTCTTTAGATATTTTATCGTAAAAAAAAAAAAAAGTGTTTTTATCGGAGGTTGGGGCCTTTTACATCAGATTACCTATATTAGGTTTGTGGAGTTTAGCTCACACTACCACTGTACAATACTATGGTGTGAGACCTAGAAACAGCCTTTTCTATGGATGATTGAACATAGAGAAAAGTGAAAAACTCCTGGCAATGGAAAATTCCCCTGATATCCGCAGTGATAGAAGATCAACGTGAATGTGGAAAATCCAAATCCATGTGATTATCTGGCGGGATTTGGAAAATGTAAATCCCTCTGACCTCTATACTCTGGAGAAGTTGACCTTGTTAGTTTCAATCAAATGAGTGACAGTGTAGTTGGAGTGTATGTGAACAAACATTAAAGCATCATTTATTAAAGGACAATATTAAAGTAATAGGTTATTGGGGGCAATTGTGGCTTTCCTAGATACAGACTGTTTGGTACTTACAGACAGGTGCATGAATTATATGTATTATAACACCTTTATCAGATGCCAATTTCGTGCCAGGCATGCAGAGGCAATGCTTCTACAGAGAATAGGGCGCTACACGCGTGCCTACAGCCCTATAATATACAACCCATACACTATAAGTAGTGCTGTACCCCTGTGCCTGCTGGGGCCGGGCCAACATAATAGTGAATTAGTACTCACTGCTGCAGCACCTCTACACTACATAGTCGTCCCCCCCCCACCCCGTAGTGACATGTAGGGCACTGGGCAGCAATTGGCTATTCAGTCACATGAGCAATGTACATGACATCATTGTTTGGGGACCAGCGGGCACCAGTGCTCTGGTGGCAGAGAAGGAGCGTTCCAGTTTTGTTTTGTTTTTTTAAGCGCAGTCCTTACCTGTGCAACAGTTTTCTAAATTCCCCTTTAATACATGTGCAGAATACAAAAAATGGTAGAAGTAATACTAATCGTGCTACAAAGAATATTAGTAATGTGAATAGTAGATGTAATAGTGCTCCAAAGAGTAGTACTAGTTATGCTAATAGTAGATGTAATATTAATAGTGCTAGTAATACAAATACTATGATTTGCATTACTATTACTTCTAATAGCATTACTAGTTCTATGCGTCTTGCTAGCATTATTAGCATTACTAATATTTGTAGCACTAGAAGTATTACTTCTATTCGCATTAAAGAGAACCTGTCGCATAGTTTTTGCCCCCCTGGCTGAGGACAGAACAAGCCAGTGTCAGACCTGCTGTTTCCAGCGCTGTGTCCCTTATTCTGTAAGATGCTGTAGTTTTTGTGTATTTAATGCTCAAATCTGCAGTTTTCAGCCAGAAGAGTCATTCGAAGAGTCCTTCAGAGAGTCAGTTTTTTTCAAACCCGGCCAATCGGAGGCTAGCACCGCCCACCTCAACTGATAAACCTATTACTTTGAATAGGTAGAAACATGTGAATAACTGTCAGTGGGCGGAGCTAGCCTTTGGTGGGTGGAGCTAACACCTGCTCATGAATAAGATTTGAGGGGTAAATGCTCTAAAACTGCTGCATCTTACAGAATAAGGGACACAGCGCTGGGAACAGCAGGTCTGACACTACCTTGTGCTGCCCTCAGCAAGGGGGGCACAACCTATGTGACAGGTTCCCTTTAATAAGGATTCTAGCACTATTAGTATTAAATCTACAATTAGGAGTAATACCAAGTGCTAAAAACATTAATACCAGATGTAATAAGTATTCATAGCACTTAGGGCCACATGTATGAAAACTGTCTAGGTCTAAAATTCACTTTGTTGCCCATAGGAACCAATCAGAGCGCCCTCTTATTTTTCCAGAGCAGTATATGACCTAGGCAGTTTTCATACATGTGGCTTTAAGTGCTACAAATAGAATACTAATAGTATTACATCTACTAATAAACCTTAATAGTGCTAATACTAGTAGTGCCACAACTAGTAGATGTAATTTTAACAAACAAGAATAGTGCTAATACTAGTATTGCTGCAAAGAGTGCTAGAAATAAAACAGCTAGTAATACTAACTGTAGGCAGCCAATAAGTAAACAACCATTGGCTGCCTATTTATCTGCTATTAGGAGTTATTCATAGAATATCTATTACTCTTCGGTTTAGCTTTATCGATTTTGTTTATAAGGAATTGGTGTAATATATTTTGTTGATCATTGCTGGTAGGGCACTTTTTTAGGTCTTTTTTTGGGTTTATTAGGTCCCGATAGTTAGGTTTCTGGTGGGGGCACCCTTATCGGGGCGGTTTTTCCCACATCTGTATAGGTAGTTGGAGTTTTGTAGGGGTTAGTTTAGGGTTTGCTTTAGGTTTAGTTTGTTTTATACATTTTAAATATATTATTAAAATTTATTGTTTTATCTGGTCCTAGGGTTTATACTGAGTGTGGATTTTGCATTATTAGTATTACTAGTATTTGTAGCACTAGAAGTATTCCTTCTACTATTCGTATTAAATTTACAATTAGAAGTAATACTAATAGTGCTAGAAACATTATTAATGCTAAGTGCTATAACCATTAATAGTAGATGCAATAAGTATTTGTAACGCTCAGTGCTACAAATAGTAGATATAACACTATTAGTATTACTTCTAACAAACATTAATAGTGCCACAACTAGTAGATTTAATTCTACCAAACAATAGTGCTGATACTACGGTATTACTGCTGCAAAGAGTGCTAGAAATAATACAGCTAGTTATACTAACAATGCTAACTGAGCTAGCAATACTTCTACAAATACTAGTAATGCCAATAGTGTCTATTAATAGTCCTATACTAATAGTATAATGCTTCCTTTGGAGGTTTGGGTTACTCGCCTATTACAATCATATGGTTTCTGCCAAAAAGTGATAGTACCACAAGGTATGAATATGTGCGTCAACCTCCATAAAACACATTACCTAAAATTATTTGCCCCCATACAGGTATACTTATGTATAAGAGCATGTACTGCGACAGACTAGATAATAGGCTATAGGGCTACTGACCGCCTCATCTACAGAAGTTTTCAATTCTTGGTACAGACTGCAGACATTTTCAGAAAAAAAATTAAAGGGGTTGTCTCACTACATTTGATTAATCTTACCTCAGTCCTGTTTTCTTGGTTTCACTTTGAATTCAGGGGCGTGTTTACTGGCTTCTACTAGGCTGCAGTAGAAGCCAGTCGTAGCTATCAACCAGTGCTTGCAGCCCTTCAGGAGGACA
>JAODAL010053230.1:0-25438 GCA_025379985.1 Phyllomedusa bahiana | reverse complement strand
AAAAGTAAAAATACAGCTAAACGCGGGATGGGCCCCAAAAATTAACTCCGATGGCCCCCCAGAATCAATTCATGGTGGGGCCCAAGATCAGGCTCCCTGGTGGGCCCCAGGCACTCCAGTCTGACACTGAAGAGTACTGTAATAGGTTGACGTATGTGAGTTAAGCTAGAAAACAGCAGACAGCATTCATTTTTATCCTAGACTAGACACTTGATTATCACACTTAGCGTCATATACAATTGATTTTTAAAAGATAACTGTTGTGAAAATATTTTTATTACACAGTTGAAACCAGAAGTTACATACACTATATAAAAAGACAACGCATTTTTTTCCTTACGGGACATAAATCAGAATAAACCTTTCCCCCGTTTTGGGGTCAATTAGGATTAAAAAATTTTAAAATTTTGCCAAATTGGGCGAAATAATAAAAGAAAGGGAAATTTTTAAAAAGGCTTTTTTATTGCTTTATACAAAGTCAAAAGTTTAATCGGGTTTTTTATATTTTCTTTTGGAGCAATGCTTCTTCCTGGCAAGTTCCCTTTCAGCCATCTGATCCATTTTTTCTTTTTCACTGTGGATAATACACAATCTTATCAGCTTCACCGCTCTTTACAAGGTCTTTTGCTTTTGTTCTTTTTGTTTATATTCACATTCGGACCCAAAAATGCTCATCCTGAGACACAGAAAATGGTCTTTCCCCGTGATTATGATGGTGGAATTGCCACTTGTTTGTACTGTGCACAATTTTTTTGTACAGATTTTTGGGCACCTTTAGGATTGGAAATTTCACCCAAAGGTGATAAACTAGTGCTGGCCCCAAAAAAGTCCTTTCGAATTTGGCTGATTTTTTTTGACTTTCCATGATTTACACACAAAGTAGTGTTTTTTTTGGTGGTCTTAAAATACACCCCAAGGGCTTCTCTAATTAAAAACAGATGTGCCAATAAACTAAAGCTCCAAAAAATGACATCCATATGGGGTGTCCAATTGTTTAAAGGGATAGTAATCCTAGGAAAATAAATTTTGATTTGCAGAAAGTAATAACAATGCCTTAAATAAAAAATAAAATTTGGAATCCAAGTGACCTAAAATTGGTGAAGGTTTATTCTGATTTTATTCGATAGTAGAAAAACCTGCATATGTGTTTATAAGGGGGTGTAAACTTCTGTTTCAAACGGCAGGCCGCCAAAACAGGTGGTTTCCCTGTAAGGGGCCCGGTGAAAAAAGGGCCCACACAAGCAGGCCCCCTTATTTCACATTGGAAAGAGCCTTTTCAGGGGCCCGGGGGCCGGCCCGGGAAAAAGGTGACGCCGGCGGGGAAAGGGGCCCGCGCTGTTGCTGGGAGGAGGCCCGTGCTCCTGGCCACAGCTGCGCTCCGCCTCCTACCCAGACACTTTCTACTTACATGTCCTGCGCACTGTTGACGGAGCTGGGCCCTCCTCCTCTGTCTGTGGGATGCAGAACAATGTGAATCCGCCGCTGGGCAGTACAGCACGGCGCCAACAGAGAGAGGAGGTCCTGGCTCTGGTTAAAGCGCGCAGGCCCTGTAAATGAAAAAGCACATGTGCAGGGGCGCTGTAATCAGGAGCTGGAAAACCCCCTCTCCAGTTCCCCCCCGGCCCCTTTCTCCACCCCACCCTGCTCCATGGGGGCCCCCTCCTCCCTCCCAGCCCCGCTATCTGTATGGGAGGCCCCCTCCTCACCCTAGCCCTGCTATGGGAGGAGGGGGCCCTCCACCCACCGGCCCGGGGGGCGGGGGGGGTGCCCACCCCACACATGGCTCAGTGAACCCCAGCTGTGTGCGTAGAGGGCCCCCGCTCCCCCCCCCGGCAGGGGGTGGGCCCAACTGCCAATTGGTACACCCAAAAATTGTATCCAATGCATTAGGCTGTAAAAAAGATTGTGCCCCCAATTTTGTGAAGAACCCTAGGGGACTCAAAAGTTGAAGAAAAAAAAAAAATATTTATACGTTCAAATCACCCCCTTTCTCCATGTAAAATAAGAAAAAAAAAATAAAAAAAAGCCCCCATTTTTGGTGTCACCTGCCCAAAAAATTTTGATCTATTAAAATATACAAAAATTTTTCCCTACATGAACACTTTTAAAGAAAAAAAAATTGCGGGGTTTTTTGGTCATTTCACTCCTAAAAAAATTTGAAAAAAAAGATCAAAATTTTTAAATTGCCGGGGACTAGGAAATAATGACGGCTCCAAGAGATGAAAAACGTTTTTGGTTAGGACCCCCATTATGGGGATCCCCTTGACAAAATCGGGAGGTGATTTTAAAACACTTTTGATAAAAAATTTGTGAACTAAAACCCCCAAAATTTTATATATCCTTACAGTAATGCATTTTTTTTAAAAAAATTCCTTATGCTTTGAGTTTTTATTTTATTGTGCGCTGGCATTTGGAATTATGTTGGTATGGCCCCCCAGTGTGCATTTATCTTATTTTTTTTAAAAATTTTTTTTTGGAGGGCAGGGCCAAATTATGTATTTTTAGCTTATGAGGAGGGGCTGCCTTTTTGGCTTTTGCACTTCGCCCATCTCCACAGGTTTTAAATCAGTGCAGTTTGTCTTCATAGCTAGCCTTTTCCCCCGAATTATTGTAGTCTAAACGGGTTTCCCAAGGAGGTAACGTTTGGTTAGGAATCCCGAAACCGGGTCCCCTTGACGAAAATCGGAGGTGAGTTTAAAACACTTTTGATCAAAAATGTGAACAAAAACCCCAAATTTTCATATATCCTTAGCAGTAATGCATTTTTAAAAAAAATTCTAAGTCTTTATGTTTTTTGGTTTATAGTGTGCTGCTGGCATTTGGAATATAGGAAATAATGAGGACGTGGAAGGGGCGGCCCCTAGGAACGAATGGGTGGTGCCCTGCAGGGGCATTTTGGGGGGGGCCTGGGAAGGGGCGTGTTTGGGGAGGACGGGGAAAGGAAAAAACTTGAGATTCTCCGGTTTCACATATTTGATCAAAAGATGTTTAAGTCCCCACGACTTTAACGTGATCTCAAATCGGGCACCTATACTATTTTTACCTTAATGGGCCCCCAAACCTGTAAATGGGGTCAACCCGCCTCCATTATACAGAGAGGGCAGTTTAAAATCTTTTGATCAAAATTGTGAACCGAGAATCTCAAATTTTTTTCATGATGATGATAGCATAAATGTTTCTTTAGGGTTTTCACTAATTTTTCCCCCTTTTTTTGCGTTTTTAAATTTTTTGTACTTAAATTTGAAAAAAGGTTTAAAAAAATTATTTTTTTTTTAATATTAATATATTATATTTATATTATGGTGCCGCAGCCCTGCATGGCACCCGGTTTTGCATATTTTTTTTCAGAATTTTTTTTGTGCAAACCTAGTTTTTTTTTGGGTTAATTGTTTTAACCTAAGGGGGAGGAAGGGTGCCCCATTTTTTCTCGCACCCCCCTCTCACACTGTATAAAAAGTGCGTTGCGGTTGGTGTGTTTATTTTTTTCCCCCTGTATAGGGAGTGGGGTTGACCCAGTAAGGGGGCCGGAATTGGCCTTTTTGAAAAGTAAAAGATAGTAAGGACTGCCCAAAAGAGATCACGTTGAAAGTCGGGGGCAGCTTAAACATCTTTTGATAAAAATAGGAAACCCCCGAGAGTCTAAAAGTTTTTTATGTATGATAGATAGCATAAATGCTTCTTTAGGATTTCCAGGACAGGAAAGGGGCCCAGGCACTTTCGCGTAGGGGGCCCCAAAAATTTCTATTGGCACCCTGTTCCTGGTGTGTTGTTTTTTAAATTATATTTATTATTTTTTAAAATATAATTTTATAATTTTATATATATATATTATATATATATTTTAATTTTTTTTTTTATTATTTTTTAGATTTACATGCAAAAACTAAGCCAAAAATAATGAAAAAAACAATGAGCCAAGACTGCATTTTGGCTGCATCAATATTTTGCATTGATGTGTTTGTAATGTCGTATTATTTGCACCGTAAAATAACAGCAAAAGAAGCCCTGCCAAAAGAAAGGGACAAAGGGCCCCCCTTGCACCTGCCACAGCTTCCTGGAGGCAGAAGTAAGGGGCTCTAGACAGTTGTACACATTTCAATAGCAGATGAAGCTTTTTCCCCCCAAATTCCCTGTAAAACTCAGCTCCGCCCTCCCCATTTCCCGAGTGAGGGGGCACAGTGCAGGCAGCTATGTGAGACTCAAGGGAAAAACTGTAATGTTTTTTTTTTTTCGGAAAATATTTTTCTGGTGTATTGACAGCTGTAGGATCTGCCTGCATCCCCGACTTTTCAAAACCCCTCCCCCTGCTGCTCCCCTCCTGCCCCAACATCCCAAAGCTCTGATCCCCACAGCTCTTTGAATTGCCCGCTGCCAGTGTGTGCCACCTAAGACAATAGCTAATCCTATTTCACTGAGGAATCGTCTCCGGATCATCTAGAGGGCTATGCCATTGTGGAATGGAGTTTATAGCAAGTTCCCCATCACAGCTCCTGGATCTGTGGAGTATTGATGCTCCAGGACATGTCATGCTGTCACGCCTTGTTTCCACAAAACAAAGGGAAAAAGGGGAGGGGGTTCCGGGAAAGGTGCCTTGCTTGAACTGAATGTACCTCCATCCTGGTCTAAGCTTCCACCACGCCAAGGGCAAAGGACACTGACCTGGATCACCCATCCAAGAGACAGGATCTAAAGAGATCGGCCGTTAGGATCATCAAATAGCAACACAGCAGGTAAGGAAGGACTCCTTCTTCACTCCATTTGTAATGAATGTATGAGCCCAGCGGGGGAAAAGTTAAGGCCGGGCATGTCAAGCAGTGCTTTTCTGTCCTGTAGTTTGGGAAATAACAACCTGGTTCCCTGAGACCTGTTGTCATTGTGCTAGGCATACAGTTCCACTCTGCATTAACGCCTATGTGCAGTTCCTTCCATTTTTTAATTAGGAGATGTATTTTTTGGCTTGCTTTAACTAGCTTCATACAAGTGCCCAGTAATTTAGATTTTATAATTTACCTCTTCACTGGCTGCAGTGAATTGAAGTATGGAGCTGTTCATCACTCTGGTAATGGAGCAGGCTTCAAAATCTGGGGCACAAGCAGCAGCCCCTCAGCATGGACTAAACAAATTGTAAGCATTTTTTCCTTTCTTGCTCCGTCTTTTCTCAAATCTAATGGGGAGTCTGGGCATTCATGCAGCAAGCCCCGCTAGTGTTCAAGAGTAGGTCAATTTCCACCCCATGATTTTTTTGTAATAATCATTCTTTTTTTAGCGGTTAAAAATTTTTTTTCACCATAGGGCTTTTCCCCCCTGGGAAAAAAGGGGGAATGAAATTTTAGAGGTTACTTTTTGACGTCTGTGCCTATGGACCTAGGTGTCCCATAGGTGTAGGAAAATGAGGGATTGATACCTGCATGTAAAACCTAGACAGTGTCTGCGATTGACAATCAACATACCTGGGTTAAAATACAACATTATGTGATGTACAAGCACAACACACACCCTAAATGCAATCTCCAATCCTCTAATCTCAGTATCTGACTACAGTGACTGCTTAGATAATCATTTTTTGCCTGCAACTGTGGGATAGTCTGGATTATCTAGACTGAAAGACATTCATTAGCACATAAGAACTAAGTTGTACAGCTGTACAGTAATTCAAATCAATCACTTCAACCATGACCATGGATCAGACCACACCAAGTAATTGCAATATATGGCACACTATACATTCTAGCTTCATTCAGCGTGGGCGAGGGGCTGGGAGGGGGATGCTTAATTAAGGAATCCTAAAATTTCAGAGGTGCCAATTAGGTCTTTGCCTTGGACATTGACGACAACTAAGATGGTAAACACTGTTTTTGAATATACTCATGATCAGTGACGTAGAGTAATACTGGAAATTGCATCCCAGCATAAAGCACTACAGATCTCATAGTAACTTAGCTAAAAGGAAATGTCAGCAGAAAATACACATATGTATGGGTGTCACTGCTATATTCAAATGTGTCAACTTTTAGTGACAATAAATATCTAGTTTTATTAATTGGTAAAATAATAAATGATTTAAGAATTTATACAGCCACAATTTGTGTAGTTTCTTACATTTGGGCTTAATTACCAAACATCATTAGGTAATCATTGCAAGAATAGGTTAAGACCCCCTATTTGCTTTTGATGTAAAGCTCTGGCAAATGCTTGGCTCTTAGCAGACATGTTTTGATTTTCTCAAAGATTTCCATGAGTTGGATTTAGACATAGTCAATGTTTTTACAGAACAAACACTGCCCCCCATGAATTCCTCAATTTTCATTGTGAGGGGTCTCGGAAAGTGTAGCAGGAATGTTGCAGCATTCATCTGAGCAAGAGCTGTTCTCAGATGATAATGACTTCCAGTAGCTGCTGACCCAGGCCAAGTTCCAACTTGCTTCCTGTAGGTATAAAAACTACACATCACAGTGCCAATGTATTGAGGCCCCAGTGCTGTTACTCATGCTCTGTGTTGCTTCTGTTATGAGCCAAAGATGAGTCATAACATTTGGGCACGGTGGCATACTGATTAAGATGCAGCTTTATCATGATGAAAACTTTGATCAGCGAGCAGTAATGTATATCTTCTAGATGAAGCATAGGTTTCTTAGTGAGGTAGACAAAAGACTTTAAGGAAGAGTCCTTGAAACCTTATACATAGCTAGATTCAGATTACATGTATCATTCTCCAGCTTAGTGAATGGCATTGAGAATCACTCTTCGATCCTGAGAGCTAAATTAAATAAGGCCTGATGGCCTTTTAAGATGGTTCCTTACAGTAATAGCCTATGCTGGGTCATGCATGTGTAATGCTATTGCCATTACACTTTTACATTTCTTGAAATATAGAGGGAATTTTACAGACAAAATGTGTTTATGCTGGCAACATACTAAGATGAATCCAAAATACAATGTTTACCAGGTTTGGGAGAATATTTAGGGCAGCAGGTAGGAAATTTGGCATTTATACGCCAAATTTCATGCACATAAAAATAGGCTAGAATGCGCCTGATTTATGAAACCGCTCTACAGCAGGTCATAAATCAAGCACATTCTAGCGCTAGTAGGACACTTCTGGCACTTAGAAAGTTGTATACATATTCCAGCAGTAATGAGCCTAGAAATGCCATAGTGAAGCTATAAATCTATAACTTCGCTATGGTTCTAGTGCGCCCTGCGGGGCTTTTAAACATGTAGTGAACGGGTCTGCGCCTGAAATCGGGCAGAAAAGACGCCAGATATCTGGCACAGCCCCGTTCATATATGCCGTCCTTAATTACTAGTAGAAGAATGATGACTGTAATAGAAAATTAATCCATTTAACAGCAGTATTCTCGTCCCAGGACACAATTACTATATAGTAGTTTGGAGTTGGAACTCCAAACTCACTCCATTGTGCCCTGTAGTCAGCAGTGTAGAGGATGGATGTTTATATATATATAGATATATATATATATATAGATATATATATATAATATATCTATATTAATAGTTTGACAAAGGCTCTGTTAGAGAGCTGAAACGTCGCTTCTGTAGCATGGGAGAATATATCACCTTTTGCTTTAAATCTTGTGGAGTGCCGTGGATTCCTCTTAAATCTGTTTATGGACGGGCTCTTGTATCGGAGCTATCACTGCGGGCGCCCACTTCTTTGAACGTTTTGCAGGAGTGCTGCTTTATTTTTCATATTTTATATATAATGTATATAATATATAAAATATATATATATTTTAATATATATAATAATTAATATATTCATCGAAAATTATGCAATAAGAATGTAAGAATTAACAGTGTGATGTAGGTGGTAACAATTACAAGGGGTAGGGGGAAGGGAACTCCAAACTCACTCCACTGTGCCCTGTAGTCAGCAGTGTAGAGGATGGATGTTTATATTAGATAGTATATTAGATGTGTATATTAGATGTACTATATATATTATATATATATATATATATTATATATATATATATATATATATATATAATAATATAAATAAATATAGTCTATATATACATTAGATAGACCATGACTGGACAGTTGTCAAAAACATTTGGACCATCATGCTTATCACATGTTATTATTATACTGTAGTTGGTCCCTACATAGCATGGGCTGTGTTATCATATAAAATATAGATTCCTTCCAGATGTAATACCAATGTTTAACATATTGATATACATTGAAATACAATAGGGTTACTTGACATTACTGTCTATATTTTGAGACTGCTATTAATAATCATCATCCATTTAATTACTTTTTACACATTTAGTAAAAGGCAAAAACTGAGCTATGAAAGTTTATAGGAAAATTAACTTAAAGGTTTCTAAAAAAAAATAAGCTACAGTACACTGTGCACAAAGCATAAGAAATTAACCACTGTGGGTTCTTGTAATGACCATTTAGGACGATACAGTTCATTCATGCTGGCAGCATCCCACTTCATCAATCACCCTCAGCCTAAACATACTGCCCATTTTAAACTAATTTATATCTTTTTGTGAAGTGTTTGAATATGTAATAAAAGAAGACACACATTGATAATACAGTAAGAAAAACATAGCCTTGAAAGTATTCATATAATTGAATGTAAACTGAATCCATTAGTATTGTTGAGAATAAATGTCACATAGATATACATATATACAACTATATTCATAGAATGATTTACTATGTACAGATTGTCTTGGAAACAGGATTTTATTAGTGTATTGTGATGTTTCAATTTTGATATGCTACGTGGTTACCCTTCAGGTTTGAAGCTGTAATTATCCTGTGAATGACATTTTTTCTATAAATATTTATGAAAGTATTTCTTGTAATTTGTACATAGATCGAGATGATTCATGTAGCTCTCCATAGGTGATAAATGCCTTTATGTATATAAAGGTATAAGTTGCCTAGTATTTTCTGTATGAATATATTTGCTGACTATTATGCAAAATAAACAAAAAGTCTAAAAAAATTACTATGAAGTATTTAAGTCAGATCAAAAATATGTCTCTGTTGAGACCTAATGTGTTTTTTTTTTCCGATACTATGCATAGTATTTGTTTTGGATCATTATGCTTTGCTTTCAAGGTAATATCACTGGCACTAGTTTGTTTTGATGCTTTTATATTTTGGTCTTCCTAAAGGATGACATTTGAAGGTCATTTGGAAAATGTTAACTGGCTGGTCAGTTCTTGCTGCTCATTGTATTTTGTCTCTTCCGCTGCTTCTTGTCTGAATTTTTATCATACAAGGTAGCTCTTTTATCTCTATAGTTGAGAGCAGAGTTTTAGACTGAGATAGAATGAAGTCAATGGCATAAAATGTGTTTGAAGATTTCTTAGTCAGGATTGTAAATGGGATTTTTTTTCATTTTTAAAACAGATGACAATTTAAATATATGATAAATCAAAGTCAAATGTATTTCTTTATGACAAAATGTATCAAACATGACTGATTGTTGCAATATAAAAAAATAAACTAGGACTGTGGGGTTATCATAATATAGAGTCAGAAAAACTCAGTTTTCGGTTTGTTGTGGACAGTCATTACGGAAAGATGTATGAAGCTGCTTCTCTGATCTGACAGTCTTGGCCTCCTTCCTTAGATCTATGGAAAAAAATAGAGGTAGACCAGATACAGTAGATCAGAGTGAAACTTTAACCTGTATGTAACAGTCTGTAGTTGTATTTTCTGTAGTTACATTACTAAAACTGACATCAGCATTATATAGAAATCCAGTCTTAAAGGAGCACTAAACCTAAGGTATGCAATTTATAATTATGTATACACGTCTGGATGTCCTCAGAACTGGAAATATGTGAGGTAAAGTTATAGGTTATGGTTATAGAGGCAGACCTATTGTTTCCTATCATTAATCCCATTGAAGAAAACTGTAGTCACCTTCTCAACAGGGTGAAATTAAGAGTCACATGTATGAAACGGTTCTGGTCTTAAACTCACTTTTTTTCCATAGAAACCTATGGGGAAAAAAAGTGAGTTTTAGACCAAAACCATTTTATACATGTGACCCTAAGTTTTCTTCAATGGGATTAATGATAGGAAACAATAGGTCTGCCTCTATAACCATAACCTATAACTTTACCTCACATTTTTCCAGTTCTGAAAACATCCAGACGTGTATACATAATTATAAACTGAAAGTAGCCTGTCATTTACTTTTTCAATACTGGCACAATAAACACATTACACAGCTAGAGGACAGTTTTTTTTTTAAGGTCACATCAATTAAATGTAGGGAAAAAAATTTTAAAATTTTTAGTGTATTTGGTTTGGTATTAAAATATTTTTTTTTTTAAATTATAAAAAAATAAGTTTAAGAGGAATAGCTGTGTTTTAAATCATTCTGTGATTTTGTCTTTCCTGTGAATTGCTTTTTAAAAAACCTCTTTCCCAAAGGTGTTTAACTATGTGGTTTAAAAAGGTTTCTTTAGAAATGCGGACAGAGGGGTTTTTGACAACCTTTCTGTTTTTTTTTTGGGTTAAGAAGGGGTTAAATTTTTCCCAAATTTCACGAAAACGGCCTTGTATAATCAAATTTTTTAAAAAAAATCTTTTTTTTTTTTTATGTGCCCTTGTTAGTTGATTTATTAATGCTAATTATACCACTGGTTATCTAACGGTCATTATATGGCTTTCCTGATTCACTGTATTTTTAAAACAAAAAGGGGACATGCTGAAGGGCCCTTTTTGCGTTTTTGGGAGTAAAAACTCCCCTCCCGGCCAAATCCCTTATCGGACGCGGGTGGAATTGGGAGCGTTCGCCACTTTCAGCTGTGCCCCGCATGAAGGGGCGGGCAAGGGGGAGCGGGGTAGGAAATTCCTGGGGGGAGGGGGCGGCTAAAAAACCCCGAGGCATTTCCGATCGCGGTGGGCAAAGCGCGGCCAATGCGGGCCTGCAGCTCACAAGCAGGCCCTAGTTTTTTTTGGGTCTAAATGCCCCCGGCGGGGCGAAGTAAAGGGGAAAGACGAAACATGGAGGAGATACAGAAGATCGCAACAAAAAAATCTCGGCGTCGCCCCGTGGGGGAAGTATGTTAAAAAAAAATCGCCTTTAAAAAGGCGGAAAAAAATTCTAAAAAGAGCTCAACCTCAAAAATAAAAAATTTTAAAAAAAAAAAAAAATTTTAAAAAAAAAAAATTTTAGAACGGCGCAATAAAAGAATTAGGATTTTGGAAATTGCGGGAATCAGTAATTCAAATTTAAAAGTATTCTCAGGGCGGCAGAAACCGGGAAATAGAATGGAGCGCAGTAAACCCATTAAAAACCTAGGAGAACTATTGCCAATCGAAAAAAAGGCGGGACAGTTAAAAATACAGAAAAAATGTGAAAAGAGCTGTTGCTGAGCTGGGGGGATTGGCTATCCCGCCAATCAGAGCGCAAGCTACTTCTCCCATTTGTAGTCTTGGGAGATTGGCGAAATGCAATCTGGCTTCGGCCCCTTTGCGGCAGGGGTTTAAAATAAAAAAAAAACTTTTTTTTTGTTGAAAAATTATCTCTGAAAAGGCTGAAACCTTCTTAAAAAAATCTTTTAAACCCCCGAACAACGCGTTTGTCGCCGGGGGAAACGGCGCTAATCGGGAATTTTGAAATAAAAGGAATTGCGGGAAAACCGTAATTCAATTTGAAGTATTTGTTTTGGTCGGCAAAAACCAGAAATCGAATAGGAGGACAACCCCCATTTAAGTATGGGGGTTGCCCAAATTTCAAAAAAGGAGCGACAAAGCCCCATTAATTCTATGGAAAAGTTTGGCCAAATCAAAATAAAGGGGGGAAAGTTAAAATACGAAAAAAGGCAAAAAAAGAGGATTGGCTGAGCTAGCGGGGGTTGGCTACCCCGCCAATCAGAGCTCGCGCTATTTCTCCATTGTAGTCTAGGGAGATCGGGCAATGAAACCCCGGGCTCGCCCCCGTGGGGGCATGGGTATAAATAAAAAAAATTTTTTTATTAAGTTTAAAACTTAATAAGAAAACACGAAACCTTTTTAAAAAATAAAGCTTTAAAACCTAACAAGGTTTTCCCCGAGACGGGCTACTTTTGGAAATTGCAATAGAGAGAATTGGGGGGGAAATCAGTAATTAAAAATAGTTTAAGCTATTTGATTTCGGAAAACCACCCAAATAAAAAAAAGGGAGAGACGGGGCCATTCTAACTATGGAGGAGAATTGCCCAATCGAATAGGGCAACGGGACCATTATATCTAGGAGAAATATTGAAAAAAACATTTTCCCAAAGGGCGGGACGTTCAAATCATTTTAAAAAGGCAGAAAGAGCTGATTGGTTTTGAAGCGCGGGGGGCTCGTCAGTTGCCAATCAGGCGTGAGCTATTTTTCATAGAGTTTATAAAAAAAGAAATGCAGAGCGGTCTTTTTGGATTGGTTTAAAGTAAAAGAGGCGGGGGTTATTTGGCAATGGGGAGAGCGGGGGCGTTTTGCTCCTTGGGTTTTCAATGCAATCTAAAAAAAAATTGTATTTTGGCCGAAATCAATTATAAAAAATAAGAAGTTGTCCCGATATGTTTAAAATGAATAATTATTGGGGTAAAGAAAAAAAAAAAAATAAATAAAAAAATCCTGTTTATTTCTTTATTTTCGTTTTCCCATACATTGTCTTGCTAGATAAGAAATAAACCCCCATTTTTTTTTTAAAATTTATTTTTTTTATTTTCCCCCTATTATTATTCTTTTTATATACCATCGGGACAACTTTGGGATTTTTATTTGTTCGGCCTTTTACCGTTTTTATTTGTTGATTAGAAAAACCCTAGGGCGTCGCTCGCCCATTGGCAAAAAAAACGCGCCTTTTTAAATTGCCAAAACCCCTACAGAGCCGCCCGTTTTTTTTTCCCCCTAGAACTCTTGAGAAAGTTGTCGCGCTTGTTGGCTAAGTGGACGAGCCCCGCCCCTTAACCAATCAGCTCTTTTCTGCCTTTTTACTTATTTTTAACTGTCCCGCCTTTGATATGTTGGCAATTTTTCCCAAGGTTAGAATGGGGGCCCCGTCTTCTATTCTGATTGGTCAATTTCCTCCTAGGTTAGAATGGGCAAATGTCGCTCTTTTTTGATTTGGGTGGTTATGCCCACCAATCAGAGGCTTTTTAAAAATTGAATTACTGTATTTCCCCGGGAAATTTTCCCCTTATTGCAAAATTTCTTTGTAGCGCCGGTTCGGGGACAAACGCGTTGTTAGGGATTTACTGCTTTATTTTTAGAGAAGGTTTCAGCGCTTTATCTGATAATGTTTTACACTTAATACAAATGTTTTTTTTATTCATATCCATGCCGAAACGGCGCTGAGCGCCGAGATTGCATTGCGCGATCTCCCCCATAGGCTACAATGGAGAAGTAGCTCGCCTAGATTGGCTGGGTTAGCCAAGCTCCTGCTAACTCAACCAATCAGCTCTTTTCTGCCTTTTTACTGTATTTTGAACTGTCCCGCCTTTGATTTTGATTGGTCCAAAACGTCTCCCATAGGATATAATGGGGTCTTTGTGCTCCTATTTTTGATTGGTAAATTCTCCTTTATATCTTATAATGGGTCTTTGGGTCGCTCCTATTTGATTGGTCAATTCTCCGCCATAGCTTATAATGGGTCTTTGTCGCTCCTATTCTGATTGGTCGGCAATAAAACCCAGAAAAATCAGAATTAGCGTACTGATTTTGAATTACTGTATTTCCCGCAATTCTTTCTATGCAATTCCCGATGTAGCGCCGGTCTCGGTGACAAACGTGTTGTTCGGGATTTAATTGATTTATGTTTATAGAATGTTTCAGCTCTTTTTCAGAGAATTTTTACAAACTAATAAAAATGTTATTTTTTATATACTCCATTTCCGCCACGGCGCTGAGCGCCGAGATTGCATTGCGCCCATTTTCTCCCTAGACTACAATGGGAGAAGTAGCTCGCGCTCCCGACTGGCTGGGATAGCCAAGCCACCGCTAGCTCAGCCAAAACAGCTCTTTTCAGCATTTTTACTGTAATTTTAAACTGTCCCCCGCCTTTGATTTGATTGGTTCAAACTTTCCATAGGCTATAAAAGGGTCTTTGTCGCTCCTATTCTGATTGGCCGAGTAGCAAGCCCCGCTAGCTCAGCCAATCAGCTCTTTTCTGCATTTTTTAGGTATTTTGAACTGTCCCGCCTTTGATTCTGATTGGTCAATAGTTCTCCATAGGTTTTTTAAAGGTTCACTGTCGCTCCTATTTTGATTGGCCGGTTTCTGCCCACCCAATAAGAATAGCTTTCAGAATTTGAATTACTTTTTTTCCGACAATTTCGAAGATCGAATTCTTGAAATTTGGATATTGGAAAGTGATTTGTTTTATGTATTTTTTATTTTTGAGGTTTAGCTCTTTTCCTGAGAATGTTGAACGCCTTTATAAAGGGATTTTTGATTCATACTCCGCACCGACATGTGGAATGATTTCTCGCCTGTTCTCCAGCCTGTTCGCATCGGAACAGATTTTTCGGCGCAGTCCCTTCTGTGCCTAAGTCCCGCACTGGCCCATGTCCCCGCACTGTGCCCCACACATGGCGAGGCGAGGGAACTTTTCCCCGCTGTTGAGCGCAAACCCCCTCGGCGGCGAATCATAGGCGCAGCGCCGCACTGCGCCCATGTCCCTGCCCTGCGCCCCCCACACTGGCGAGGCGCGGCGGACTTTTCCCCACATGTATGAGTGCACTACCTCGGGTGGCGAATCATAGGCGCAGCGCCGCACTGCGCCTCAAACACTGGCGCGGCGCGGCGGACTTTACATAGGATGTATGAGCGCGCCCAGTGCCGACATAAATCAGGCGCAAATTTCGCCGGAAAACCGGCGGAAAGGTGCGCCCCGACCCGTCAAGATTCATACATGTCGCCCAAATTTTATTAACTTGTAGATCGTCATCAAGATCCCGTCTACTGTAAGTGAATAGAAACATTTTTGGCCCATACATCCCTAATACTTTTTTAGGAATTGCTACAATGCACTAGCCTAGTTTCCTTTCACTGACTTTAAACAGAAAATATGAGTAATTAGGTATATTCACTGTTTGTCTTGATCTTTATAACACAACAACCAAGCTTTATTTACATTAAACTGATTAATGGGCTTAAATGTAAATACTGTAAATCATAAAGTTCCAATAGATCTTCTAATATGCAATACAACATACTACTATTATTATTATTATTATTATTATTATTATTATTATTTATTTTAGCACGCCCTTAGTTCCAGGGTGCTGTACATTCAAAGGGGGATACATACATAACATGGGTCAAAAAAAGTGCAAAAGGTAACAATAAGTAACTAACAACTGGTACAGAGGGAGCCCTGCCAGTGAAGGCTTACAATACAGGTTTGTTGTCTAATATACACACATTTTGCAAACACTGGGAAAATAAAATAAAACTCACAATTGCATTTATACTGTAATTTTTAAACTTATGCTACATCAAAATATACTTCTGGTCTTTGCTATTTTTGTAAAGATGTGTCTATGATACACTATTAATGCACTGTTTTTATTTATTGTAATATGTCGTGTTGTATGATATTATAACAGAGGTGCCCTCTAGTGGAAAGAATTAAAAGCCTAGATGAAAGTTTCCATCGCTAGTCCTCTGGCTGCATGTGCACTTTGAGCATGGGAGTTCCCTTGTACTTGATTCTAATAGGTAAAAATGGCACTAAAGCAGTGTATAACATGCAATGTATTGCAGTCACTGAAAGTGGAGAGAGTGAGGCTGCGTTCAAACATTCAGCTTTTTAGATGCAGTTTCTAATAAACAGGCATGGATTATAACTGAGGGACACATATTAGGGAAAGACAGAGACTTCTCTTTGTTGATTTTGACTGAGGGGAAGGTGTAAGGAGAAAGCATGTGAATCCATCTCTTGTATTTGGATGACAAAATACACCAGTTCTTAGTTTCTTGTCCTGATTTACAGGCGCCTGACTAGGAAATAGCTACTTCCAGTCCGACAGGAACAAGGAAGTGTATCATTCAATGAGGCTGCTGATTGATTGCGTGATTTTCCTTATCTCCAGCAAAATGTCATGCCCACCTGAATGCAAAGTGCAACACTATAACCACATGTAGATTTTGAATGACGTTTGTTTTTTAGTTGCTTACTATTTTCAATACTTGCTGTCAATGTATCGTCATATTCCTGTTTCCATTGAGTAACTAAAAACTTTAAGGAATATTCCCATCAAAGAAATTTATCACTAAGTCACGGGATAGGGGATTAATGTCTGATCGCTTAGGTTCCTTCTGCTGGAGCCCCACAGTCCCTAAAATGGGGGCCACAATTCCCAACTCTTCCTCTCTGTGTTAAGTCTTTGAACAAAGCAGGGGCAAACGTGTACGTCTGCTCCATTCAGTCTATGGGGCTGACAAAAATAGATGACATAGTACATAAGTAGAAGTGAAATGACTGAATTTGGATTCTAGTCCGTTCAGATCAGGAAAGGTTGCCCACAGTGGATACACTAAAGTAAATTCCAGCACAAGGAAGTATTAATGGTCTAGTCTCCTCATACTAAAGCCTTTCCTTATGCCTCTAGGATGCCATGTAGATTTTATAGCAAGTGGCTGCCACTCTGGTCATTGCAAACAGTAGCTCTCACTCTGGTGGGTCTGGCCTCTTCATGTATTTCATCTATTAGGATGGTCGACTTGTTTCCAACACTGGGTAAATGTATGGCCAGTCATAGTTTCCTGCAATAATTACAAATGATTGCTAGACCTGTTCTAATCGTCTGCGAACAGTCTAAGAAGGAGGTCATTATGAGGTGATTTCTATAAAGCAGATGTGTCATCTGAATATGCTGTGTTATGTCAGGAAAGAATATTACACCTTTAGATCTGTCCGTCAAAAAACTAGTGCCATTAGGTTAATGGGAGCAATAAAGAATTAAAGCAGTTATGAGTCTGGTGTTATAAAGAGAGGCGCTGAACCCACTTCTCCCTGTCACTGCTTGTCGCTTGGAGCGATGCTATATATAAACCGATACGCAGTAATCTTATTGCGGGCGGGGAGGAGTAGAGAGAAGGGGAAGACCTCTCTTCAAGAATGTAAGCTTTATGGCTTACTTGACAACTGGGTGTTATCAGTTGGGAGTATTTCCCTACACTGTCACTGTCTAGACAGTGCTGACATTGCCAGAGTGTGAAGGGTCACACCCCTTTGACAAATAGAATGGTAATGTTCTGCTGCAAAAGTATTTTTACGTTTTTAGGAGGAATTACAGAGGAACCTCAAAATGTTGAGTTCTAAAAAAGATGTTCCTGGATTGTTATTTCCTGGGGAATGCAAATATTTACCAAAATAGACAAATCAGGAGAGCTGACAGATCATCTACAAAAGTGATAAGATATGGAATTCAAACAATAAAGTTTTCCCGTTATTGCCAAGATTATATTTTGTATCTTAAATCGGTTCAGACAAAAAACTTGAAAGAGCTGCACTGTCATTACACAACAAGCAACAGTATAACGCTAATCGTATATTAAAAACTGCTTTGACACTGTTGCCCCCTATGTGCTTGTCCTCCACACAGCAAAAGTGGGATTGGCTTCAGCAGCAGCTCAAGTGGGCTGCAGACTACAGTTCCCATCATGTATTGCTGAAACCTATTCTAAGCTGTTCTCTTTACTTGGCTGCTGAAAACAAGTTTCTACGATTTTGTGCATCTCGTATTGTGCTCCTTACTATTGAGCCTTATACATGAGTTCAAGTTACATTCCCTACCATCCCCTGCTACTTCCCTACACATGGCTGACTCTGCTAGAGCTGGAACCGAGGATGCCTGACCAGAAAGCTGAAACTGAACTGCAGGTCTTATCTTTTAGCAACAAGCTAAAACCTGTAATTGGTTAATGAAAATAAGGGAAACTACTGTTTAATTTCTATTTTTTGAAGATTTTTAATTTGTACTGCACAATTTCAATAGGAGGTTTTTTTATACTAGAATACCCATTTAAATAAAACATTTTATGAAATCATAACTATATAGCAAACAAGTAAATTAATCCAAAGCATCTCAGAATCTTGTTACAAGATAATCAATTAGCCTTTTTGCTTCTGTTTGAATCCAATGTGATATTTTCACAGTAATAGGTTGGGTCTTACAGCCAGTCATATAGACCAGGTGCTCCCAAACTCCACTCCTCAAGGCCCACCAACAGGTCATGTTTTCTGGCTTTTCTTAGCATTGCACAGGTGATTTCATTATGCTGCACAGGTGATATAATTATTGTCAGTGCATTCTGTGGGAGATCCTGAAAACATGACCTGTTGGTTGGGCGTGAGGACTGGAGTTGGGGAACACTGATATAGGCCACTGATCAGAACTGTCTGTAACATTGTATGGTGAATGTATCAGGGCTGTTTTCGCATACTGGGGGTCTAGTGCAAAGTGTTTTTGTAAGGGTCCCCTTGTTCCATTCTAATCAGTTCAGAGGCCATTTTTAGACATAGGATAATAATACATATGACTGGTTTGTACAATAAAACCTATTTAAATCATTTAAATTGTGAGCTGGAGTCTCTATGATTGGATTTGTTTTCCAGTACATCCCACAGATGCCTGATTGGGTTGAGATCAAAAGGAATTTGGATGCCAAACACTTTGATATCTTTGTCTTGTTCCTCAAACCAATCCTAAACAGTTTGGCAACAATTTCAGCATTAGTCTGCTAAAAGAGTGGGCATACAATTTATCCATATTACAGTGTACAACACAATGTTGTGATCATGAAGGGGTGTACTTGGTTTGTGGCAATATTTGGGTCTGTGGTAGATTCCAAAGTAACATCTACATGAATGCCGGGAACCAGGCGTGACCAGCAAAACATTGCCCAGTGCATCACACTTGCCTTTGTCTAGAATGTCTATCAGTGCCAACTGTTCATCAGGTAAATGATGCACATGTATTGGCATGGTGAAAAAACACCCGATTCATCTGGTCAGGACCTTTCTTTCATTACTTCATGGTACAATCTTAATGCTTACAGCCCTAGACACATCAAACTATAAGCACTGTCTGTCCTGTCAGCTTTCTATCATAGCCAACACTAACTTTTCAGTAACTGTGGGAACAGACCAGTTGCAATAGCCTTTGATCCCCATATGTATTACTGAGTTTAAGGGGCACATAGCCCTATCCCTAGTCCAATGGTTGTCCTTTCTCGGATTACTTTTGGTGGATACTAACCAGTGCATTTTAGGAGCAACACACAGCATATATATTACATATCCATACGTATTGGAGCACATCATTAAGGGCCACATGTATGAAAACTGTTTAGGTCTAAAACTCACTTTTTTGCCCGTAGATTACCATGGGCAAAAAAGTGAGTTTTAGACCTAAACAGTTTTCATACATGTGACCCTTAGTCTTGACTTTGATCAGCTGCTTATCTACTGTTGGCATTCATTTAAGAGACCTAGTAAAACTGTTGTGAGCATATGGCATTACCTGAATTAGGATTGTTTTAGAGTTGCCACTGAGGTTCTGTTTTGTCAGAAAAGCAGTATTACTCCTTCAGTTATACTAATACTCTTTTAATGTTGTATGCTTTTTTACCATTCATTACAAACCTTGCTTCCCCTGTGGCAGTTGATCTATCATTGTTATTTTATTAGGTCAAACTAAATGTCTGTGAGGAGAAAATTATCTTTATTTTGACATGCAATTTATCCATATTCCAGTGTGTAACATATAACAATTTATTATGCAAATTAGTGTGAAAATACAGTATGTTCATTTTAATTTTGAAAAGACGGGATTCTGTACTATAATTAATGATTTTTAGTTTTGATTTACTTAAGTGTTAAAAAATGAGCTAAATATGAAATAAATAGTAAACAATGAGTAAACGATGATGATTTAGAACACAAAGACAATGTTGCAGACTATAATGTGACACAAATATACCACTAAAGGTTAAATTAAACTTATTCAAGAAACATGAAAAAAAATATTTTCATTGTTTTTAGAATGTAGCTGCAGTTAGTGGGGTTTTCTGTGAAGACAACTGAAAGGGGGTGTTCCACCATGCTGTTTTACAGAGCCACAGGCAGCTTCAGACTCATACTTCCTGAGTAGGTTGTGGGTAGTTCTACAGCAGTGATGGGCATATCAGCACTGTGGTTCCTAGCTGATCCTGTTACAGTGACATTAGTGCTGGAGGTTTTTAAACTGTAATGTACAAGGCTACAGAGCTCTAAAGGGTTGAAGCTTGTCAGTAAGTCATGTAAACAAGCTCCTGTCTTTCAAATTAGAAACACAGCAGCGAATGACATCACCATCCTGACCACCATACAGCCTTTAATCGCAGAGAGAGAGAGGTGAGAGAGGTGGCCAGTAACTAGGGAAGCTTGTGTGCAAAAGTAGAATATAATATCTGCTCCTAACTCTGAAGAGAAAGCTAGTCAGAACAGCAATGTATTTGATAGTAAGCAGTGTCTTTCACTAAAGTTTCTGCAGCTTAAATTAATATTCCCTACAGTCTGCATCAGGTCTGCGAGTCTGCCAGGACCTGTTGTTAAAGGGCAAAGTTACCTCCTTATAGGAAGCCTATCACTTAGCTTGTGTTGCTCCTGCTGAGGACAGCACAAGATAGTGACGGACATGTTATTTCTAGCAGTGTGTCCCTTATTTTGCAAAACACAGTAGTTTCAAAGCATTTACTACTCAAATCTTGTAGCTCGCACAGTGTCACCATTTCATCTACACTGAATGTAACTATTTACTTAATGTATGTTCTTATAAAAATTATTTTATATTAAAACTTTTACTCAATAAAAATCATCTTATACAAAATTTGAGTGCTGTGGATCTCTTCATACACTCACCGGCCACTTTATTAGGTACACCTGTCCAACTGCTCGTTAACACTTAATTTCTAATCAGCCAATCACATGGCAGCAACTCAGTGCATTTAGGCATGTAGACATGGTCAAGACAATCTCCTGCAGTTCAAACCGAGCATCAGTATGGGGAAGAAAGGTGATTTGAGTGCCTTTGAACGTGGCATGGTTGTTGGTGCCAGAAGGGCTGGTCTGAGTATTTCAGAAACTGCTGATCTCCTGGGATTTTCACGCACAACCATCTCTAGGGTTTACAGAGAATGGTCCGAAAAAGAGAAAAACATCCAGTGAGCGGCAGTCCTGTGGGCGGAAATGTCTTGTTGATGCCAGAGGTCAAAGGAGAATGGGCAGACTGGTTCGAGCTGATAGAAAGGCAACAGTGACTCAAATAGCCACCCGTTACAACCAAGGTAGGCAGAAGAGCATCTCTGAATGCACATTACGGCGAACTTTGAGGCAGATGGGCTACAGCAGCAGAAGACCACACCGGGTGCCACTCCTTTCAGCTAAGAACAGGAAACTGAGGCTCCAATTTGCCCAAGCTCATCGAAATTGGACAGTAGAAGATTGGAAAAAACGTTGCCTGGTCTGATGAGTCTCGATTTCTGCTGCGACATTCGGATGGTAGGGTCAGAATTTGGCGTCAACAACATGAAAGCATGGATCCATCCTGCTTTGTATCAACGGTTCAGGCTGGTGGTGGTGGTGTCATGGTGTGGGGAATATTTTCTTGGCACTCTTTGGGCCCCTTGGTACCAATTGAGCATCGTCTGCAACAACCTTGTTGAAATCTATGCCACGAAGATTGAGCAATTCTGAAGGCAAAAGGGGGTCCAACCCGTTACTAGCATAGTGTACCTAATAAAGTGGCCGGTGAGTGTATGTGGTCTACTGGAATTGCAATATCCTCTCTATGTGCACTACATCATCTAACACGATGCTGGAAATCATTCACATATATGCCATCTACTAGGTATTGTGCTGTATTAGACATCATTGTTTCTCAATAATGATTGACATAGTATTCTTCAATTGTTATTTATACATCTAAACATGCAGTAGCAAACTGGACTGCTGGCCAACATCCTGGTTACCTTAGGGGCCACAAAGCAGTGTGGATGAATGCCCTGGTAACTGCCCAAAGCCTCTGTTTCTCTAAGGTCATATAACAACTGGACACTAGTAAGCAAACTAAAACTTTTTTGCTATCAACCCTCAAGAACTATTTACATTGATTATATATAGACTTGTTATTAAGGCAGTATTATTACTCCATAACATTTTATGCTTTATTTTGATCACCAACAACTCAGTTTCCTATTAGACTGGTCCTAAGGAAATATTAGGAAAACATGTGCAAACCTGGACAAGAACACGGTAGATGGATTTTAATTGTGATAATTGTAAAGTAATGTACCCAGGTTGTAGTAATTGTATTGCTACATATTCATTAAGATGAATAAAATTGCCGATAACAAAAGAAGGATTTGACTATTCTGGTTACATATAAACTAAGCAGCAGTACTCAATATCAAGCAGCGGATGAAAACAGAAATAAGATTTTAGCTTGTATGAAAGAGAGCTTAAACCCTGTAATAATATGCTAGTACCCATGTATAATTTCCTTTTAAGACTGCCTATCCCATATGAGATTAATTTTGGGCTCTACACTGTGAAAGGGATGTACAGGGCCATGTCCCACGCAAGGGGGTTTTCGGACGGTTTTTTCAGCCGGTTTGTGGTTGTTGCAGAGACTGTGCCTGGAAAAACCGGCCGAAATTATCCATAATTGTGCTCTATGGAAAACCGTGCAGGCAGTCCCCACTGCACAGGTTTTTGCGTTGGACGGTTTTGTCGCGGCGGTCCGACGGCAAAACATTGTAGAAGCACAATCTTCCGTCCGGTTGGCCCGACGTGAAGACTGTGTGATTTCTCCAATGGAGGGCTGTTCTCGCCTCATCGCGGAGAAAAAGCCTTCCCCCCCGCGGCCGGGGGCGCGCAAAACAGGACAAATACCCGGCCGGCAAACCGGGCGGTATTTGTCCTGCATGCAGTGGGATCGCGCCCTAAGAGAACTGGAGTGGGTTTAAGGGCAGGAGAAAAAGTTATTAAATGGGGTAGGAAGACTCCCATAATAAGAGACTAGAAATATCAGGCTTGTTTAGCTTGGATAAAAGTCATCTTAGATACGATTTCACTTACCTGTATAAACATATGAGTAGTCCAATCCAGTGGCACATTATTTATTCTTTTAACATTTGTCAATAACATAGATAAATAACCAATGAGAGTAGAGAGAGATGGATAGCAACCTAAGAAAGCTTGTGTACATAAGAAGAAGATCTCTTCTGGCTCTTTTGGAAGCAAAATCAGAAGAACAATGTATTTCGTAGTGATCTTTATTTACCTTTGCCTACATGTTTAGAGCTAATCATTGTAATGAGAAAATCCCTGTAAATGAGGTTGTTAAGACTCTTAAACAGAGGCTTGTGACTTGTTTAAAAAGCTGATTGGCCACTTACCAATTTCATATGGATGGTCTATCCTAAAGCTAGAACATAAAAGCACAGCTAACCACTTGGAAACATCCTATACATACAGTTGTTCTAAAAAGTTCACATACTCTGGCAGAATTTTTGGTTTCTTGGCCTATTTTCAGACAATATGAATGATAATATAAAAACTTTTTTTCCACTCATGGTTAGTGTTTGGTTGAAGCCATTTATTATTAGACTACTGTGTCTTCTCTTTTTAAATCATAATAACAACCAAAAACATCCAAATGACCCTGATCAAAAGTTCCCATACCCCGGTGATTCTGGCCTGATAACATGCACAGAGATTTACACAAATGGGTTTGAATGGCTACTATAGTTAACATCCTCACCTGTGACCTGTTTGCTTGTAATCAGTGTGTGTGCATAAAAGTAGAGTGAGTTTCTGGGATCCAGACAGACTCTTGCATCCCTCATCAAGCCACTGACATTTCTGGATTGTGAGTTATGGACTCTGAAAACTAGCGGTGTGGCTGTTTCAAGATGCACAATAAGGAGGCACTTAAAAATGGGCTGCATGGTCGAGTCGCCAGAAGAAAGCCATTTCTGCACAAATGCCACAAAGTATCTTGCCTACAATATGCCAAACAGCACAGAGACGAGCCTCAAAAAACTTCTGGAACAAGGTAATTTGGAGTGATGAGACCAAAATTAAACTTTTTGGCCACAACCATAAACGTTACATTTGGAGAGGTGTCAACAAGGCCTATGATGAAAGGAACACCATTCCTTCTGTAAAACACATAGGTGGATCACTGATGTTTTGGGGATGTGTGAGCTACAAAGGCACAGGAAACTTGGTCAAAGTTGAAGGAAAGATGAATGCAGCACGTTATCAGCAAATACTGGAGGCAAATTTGCACTCATCAGCTCAGAAACTGCGCATGGGAAATTCTTGGACTTTCCAACATGAAACGATCCAAAACACAAGGTCAAGTCGACCTGTCATTGGTTACAGCAGAACAAAGTGAAGGTTCTGGAGGGGCCATCTCAGTCTCCTGACCTCAAAATCATTGAGCCACTTTGGGGAGATCTCAAGCACACAGTTCATGCAAGACAGCCCAGGAATTTACAGGAACTGGAGGCTTTTTGCCAAGATGAATAAGCAGATTTACCATCTGAGAAAATAAAGACTTCAAACTGTCATTGAGGGACAGTACACAATATTCAGAACTGGGGTATGTAAACTTTTGATCAGCGTCATTTGGATGTTTTTGGTTTTCATTATGACTTAAAAAGAGAAAACACAGTAGTTTGAAAATAAATGGCTTCACCCAACCTTGGACCATGAGTGGAAAAAAAGTTTTTATGTTATCATTCATACTCTCTGAAAAAAGGCCAAGAAAGCAAAAATTCTGCTGGAGTATGTAAACTTTTGAGCACAACTGTAGGACATTTTAATCTAAATTGTGAATACACACTGTCAGTTACTCCGATTTTTCCACATATTTACCAAACCTCCCATCTCTTGCGCAATGATGTTTTCAAATTGTTAGACATAACATCAGTTCATATTATTGTGTTCACTAATCTGAAATGCTTGTTCAATTACGTTGTGGACCCCTGAGGCAATTTAAGGCTGTCTATGAGGACTGCCTTGTGTCTGTACACTGCTCGTTAAAACATGTAGCGTTTAAAATATAGCATTACAGCAGTCATGGTTTTTCTTTTGCACTTGAAACATATTTGGAAGATATTAAAAATTAATTTAATGTCATAAACCTTTACTGCAAAATACACAGCTGAGAAAACACAGTAAAGGACAAATTTATTTAGTGTCTATTTGTCTCTTTCTCTTACATCTATCTAATGTTGAGCTAATATATATCTGTCTACCTCCAGATCTATCCATTGGTCAGATACACTTTTGTTTTCCTGTCTGGAAAAAGGCTCGTGATTGATTGCACGATTTTCCCACAATCACTAGCAAAATGTGGGTTGGGCTGAACTTGCCTTACTTGAATCCAAAAAGCAAAAAAC
>JAODAL010053229.1:0-25438 GCA_025379985.1 Phyllomedusa bahiana | reverse complement strand
CGGGGAAGGGACCCTTTCTTCGTACCTCTCCTCCATGTCTACACCCTTTTGCTCGCTTACCACCTGCTTTTCGCCCCATGTTCAGAAAGATAAAAATTTAATAAGGAAATGGAAGAGTTTTTGACAGTCCTTATTGAAAGACGGCAAATCACAGCTATTCTTAAATCCCTCTAATTTCCTACAGCCAACTAAGGATTAAAAAACTGAAATGTTTTCTAGCCAATACCTGTGAAATGCGGTTGGGGTGAAGAACCTAAGACAAAATCAACAGTGTTTTTCCCTTCAGTCCCAGGGTTTTTACAACTGCCTAGTAGGACTAGGAATTGTTTAGTTTTCAACAAAATATCATTACAAGTGCGCTATCTCGCCAAACTGAGATTCACGAGCGCAATAAAAACTATTCAGAAGTTACAAGGATGAGGAAATTTGCTAGAAAATTTTTCTATCAGAATTTTTGTACAACGGGGGCTATTTGAAAAAAAAACTAGGGCCGCACACGTGCAATACATTTTATTTAAAAGTTTTTACGGAAAAACAAACGGTGGTTTTTGCACCAATGAAATACACTAACAGTAACTATGAAATTCTGTATCCAAATTTAAGTACAAGGTGGTATTTTGAAAAAAACTGGGGCTAAAGGGCAAAGGTGCAATACAGCTATTTAATATTATATGGATAAGAAAAAGGTGGTTTTTGCACCAATGAAATACACCTGCAATTACTAGCAAATTTCTGTATCGTAATATAAGTACAAGATGGGTCTTTGAACAAAACTGGGCTGCGCCAAAGTGAGAAACACATAATTAAATTGTGTACGTATAATAAAAGGTGGTTTTGCACCTATGAAATACACCTGCAATTACTAGCAAATTTCTGTATCGTAATATAAGTACAAGATGGATCTTTGAACAAAACTGGGCTGTGCCAAAGTCAAAAACACCTAATTAAATTGTGTACCGATAATAAAAGGTTGTTTTTGCACCTATGAAATACACCTGCAATTACTAGCAAATTTCTGTATCGTAATATAAGTACAAGATGGGTCTTTGAACAAAAATGGCCTGCGCCAAAGTGAAAAACACCTAATTAAATTGTGTACGGATAATAAAAGATGGTTTTTGCACCTATGAAATACACCTGCAATTACTAGTAAATTTCTGTATCGTAATATAAGTACAAGATGGGTCTTTGAACAAAACTGGGCTGAGCCTAAGTGAAAAACACCTAATTAAATTGTGTACAAATAATAAAAGGTGGGTTTTGCACCAATGAAATACAACAGCAGTTGCTAGAAAATTTCTGTATCCTAATGTAAGTACAAGGTGGGTCTTGGGGAACAAAAACTGGGCTGCACAAAATAAAAGGTTCTATTTCACCTCAATGCGAGGTGTGCTGGACAAAAACTGGTAAAAAAAAGGCCATTTAAAAAAAAAAAAATGCAGGTTCAAAGCAGAGTCTGGGCTACACAATATACACTCTCCTTCAAAAGCCTGCCTATCTGTCTGTGTTAACGCCCCCCCTTCTCCCCCTCCGTGCGGCCATACAGCGCTAGATTCTTCTTTAAAAGTCTCAGCCTAACTAACTAAGAACTGAAATTCTCTAATCTACCTATGTTCTAATGTTCACAGCTGAAAGCATAGTTGTCTGTGAGAACAAAGAGAAAACTGTATCTTGAGCTGAGCTGTACTGAGGAGAGATCTAAACACACGTCCTGCTTAATGAGACACACTGACACATGATGCTGAAAGGAGGGCTGTTCTATGCAAAACAAGGTCAAAGTGATTTTTTCCAGCCAATGACAACCATACACATCACAGTCATGACGTCACACACCCAGCTCACCCTGCTCTATGTTCTAAGCTGATTTGCTGGCCTCCAAAATGACAGGAAGCGCCGAAAATGGCGCGATAGTAATAGATAATGCGAAGATTCTCACCTAAATTATCACGTGATCAGAAATTTCCGATCAACCTAAAAACCGTGCCGATTTCAACTTTGTCGATTATAATCTCTCATCCCTAGTGTTAAATACTTTACAAAGCTTAGTACCATCTGCAAATATCTTATATTCTTATGTACTTTCAGATGGCTGTAATACAGTAATGATTTTGTGTCCACGTTATGGCTGCTCTAGACCTCCTACAGTTGTACAGAGTTGATCTTAGATCAGATAGGATTGTCAGATGAGGATATTAGGTGTAGAATTATCTTTTATTTTACTTCTATCCAATTGGTTGTCCCTGTCCAAATTGCATTAAAAAGCTGGTCTCAGCTGAGAGCTTAAGAAATGCACATCACAGGTTCTGGTGTATATACATCTGTTTTAATTCCCCGAAGCCACAGCCCTACATACCTTTGGTTCGTATTAATAATCACATGATTATTCTATCGTAATATGATTGGCTTCTTGGCTGTTGCTGAGGCAGATTATAATTGTAACCAGTAGGATTTGCATCTGCGCAGTATAACTAGACATATCAAATGTCCTTGTATTCTCTCTGTATTATCCGAAGAGGAATTTCTGAAGGCCTCGTTCTCTTGCAGCAAGCAGTGTGGAAAATGTCTGAGAAACTCGATAAGGATGTAACAAAGAGCAGTTTAAACACAATATATGATGAGCTTGATGAGGATATAATGATATCACAGATTTTAATATTTTACATTAAATCATCCACTTGACAGACAGTCCCCCCTAAAACATTAGAATCTGTTCCTAACAAATTCCCCCCTTGAAGACTCAGTGTCGATCTGGACTGTTCCTGGACTCTAGATAAGGATGGGGAAAGGGGTGACTGTCCCTAAGACTTGTAAGCTAACTAATTTAGTCCTTACCTGAGGGTGTTTGTCAGCTGTTCTCGACCCCGACAGCTGCTGACTCTCTAAACACAAAGAACTGTCATGATATAGAAGGGCTTAGACCTGAAAGAGGTAATAGGGTATGGGAAACTAAGAATGGTCACCCCTAAAGAAACCTCACACCTCACTCTCACAATCCCCCTTGTGGTTGCATTCATGATTTGTTTTCTAATTCATAGCCCACCGTGTGTACTATTATTCTTATTGGGGGGGCACTGATAATGAGGATTATGGAATCCTCTTTCATGCAGGTCTATGGTGGTTCGTCCTATTTCTAAGTATGGAAATGTATTCTAAATATAGTCTCATAGCACGTTTCTTTGGAAAGGAAAAGGAAATGAAAAAGTAAATATCATCTTTTTTGACTTGCAAAGTTCTTTTTCAAGGGACTAAAATGGTTCACAGCCACAAACCATGTACCTAAAGAAATGGGAAAAAATGGATGGCACAGGGTGCTTCCTGGGCAGACAGTTCCTAGTTATGCACGTGCTGTTTTTATTTGTCCCTCCTTTCTTAGTAATAATATGCTTGAATCCTCCTCGGGTCTTTGGTTTTGGAATCCTTAGTGGTCAGTCTCAGGTACCGGAATCCTTAGTCCTCCGTCTCAGGCAGGCAATGGAGTCATCCGTTATCCGTCTCAGGAGAATCATCTGTCATCTTCTGAGGCAGGCAGGTGCTGGAATCATCAGTCATCTGGCTCTGGCAGGCAGACAGCTACTGGAGAATCTTTTGTCATCTGGCCGTGGCGCAGGTCCCCCCTCCGGCTTTACAACGGTGTGTGTGGTAAGAGGTACTTGGTCGGGACCTTCAAATAGTGGTTCCAGGGCCCCCCTCATGCCTCTTTTAGCGACCATCCAATCTCCTGGCTCCAACTTATGGATATGGTACCATCTATAGAGTGAGTCAGGATCTGGAAGGGAGACAAAGACACGAGAACATATATTAGTTTGGCGCTTTATAAACGCTGTCACATAAGAGGTCAGGTCAAACCATTATGTTGCATTTGCAGTTGTAGCACAAAAACAATATAAACCTAACATAAAGACTAAACCCAACTATTGCCTCATATGGCCTGAGGCCTATTGTAATGGATGCCCCTGCGACCCTCATCCCGGGTCGCAGGCGCATCCGTGCTCTGCTGCCGAGTGGTGTCGCGACCCACATTTCGGGTCGCGAGCACGCTCATTCCCCTGCCTTTCCCCCTGTGTACTTACCTGGCCATGCTCCTGCTGTAGCCTCTGTCCCGCGGTGCACGCGTGCCGGCAGTGTTAAATTTAAAGGGCCAGCACACCGGTAATTTGCTATTGCCGGTCACTGCCCCTATTTAAGCCTGCCTATTCCTGGTTAACCTGACAGATCTTTAGTGCCGTTTAGCCTACTGTGAAAGCGTTCCTGAAGTCTTGTCTGATTACCGTGTACTGTACCGTTTGCCTCCGTCTCCCGACCACAAACCTTGCCGCCTGCCCTGACCTTCCTGCCTGTCCTCGACCACGAACCTTACTGCCTGTCCTGTCCTTCCTGTCCCCGACTACGAGCCTGCCTTACGATTTTGTACCATGCTACACCTCGGCTGCCTCCACAAGCAAGTCACATCAGTGGAAGCGACCCAGTAGACTCCCACCGCATCAAGTCCATCCCGCTTTGCGGCGGGCTCATGTGAAAACTGGGACCTACTTAGATTCTGCTCCCTGGCATGGCTTACGCCATCGTTTGCGGTGGTCCAGAGGATCCACCACTGTCGCTTGTTACACCTATCTTATTAAATATATAAAATCTACCTCTCTACCTATAGCTACTGTGTGGATGATAAACAGTATGAAAGTTTTTTTTTCCTTTCTATCCATAACAAATCCATGATTTTCTTCATCACTTCTAAGGTGAATTGTGTTAATGTGTGACTTGATGACTTTTCTTCATGAATTCCACATCTGCACACTACTTCTGACAGCAGCTTGTTGGCTGTAGCTGGCTTGAGCAATCAGGAATACTTCATGCCATCTAGAGAAAAGATCAATGCAAATAGTGACATGGTCCAACTCTCTTACTCTGCTCTGGGAGTGTAGCAATATGTGGTCTTTACTTCTTCCCACGTTGTTTCTTGCGCATAGCAGACATCTTTAAGTGTATGTGGCTGTAATTCCAGGGACACCAAGCCTTGTTAACCAGATCAGCCATAACAGTCTTTGACCGGTGTGTGACTCCATGTGCTGCTTGGCCGAAACAGGATAAAAAGTCTTTGGAAGACGCAGTCTCTTTCCAACTGCCCAAAATACTTCTGATGTTAGTATTTCATTCTTCTCACACCAAATCTTCTTTTCTTCTTGTCTTCTTTTCTTATGTTCTTGCAACTTTTCAGGATATTAAAATGGTGTCTCTTCTTTGCAGCTCTAAGGCAATGACAGCCGGGTTCTTCACCCTGGTTCAGGTTACTGCTTTTAGCTGTGTGGTCAGCTATGTGGTTTCTTCTTGTTTATGGGTGTTTATCCTGAAATGGCCATTTACCGTCATATCTCCAACTTGTTTAGGCAGCAGTAACGCTTTCATCAATGCTCACACTTGTTTTCCATTTTAATAGACTGTCCATTTACTGTACCAAACAGTCTCACCTTCTATATGGGGCCATAGTCCATAGTCATGTGTGATCCCAAAGGCATAATGAGTATCTGTGTATATCCTGTACATATTGGCAGTCTGGTCTTCAGCCTGATTTCAGGCCTCTTCCAATGCGTTTTTATTTGGCTTCTTGGGCTTCTTTCACAGTCTCTGATAATGTGCATATCCTGTATAAAATTTTTCATCCAAGGTATACCATCATTCCATCCACTCAGAACTTATCATCAGGGTATTCTAATAGCTTATCTATAACCTGCTACCTCATCCTGCATTAACTCAGCACAGCATGTTGATCTTTTGGGAATGGGAGATACTCAGAAAAAAGGATTCCCCATTCTATCTCCCCACCTCAAAGCCAAATGCAACAATAAGGGTGCTATCCAACACTGAATGGTATCATTATCTGTCATCAGTAGGGCACATTGTAATGTCACATGTGTATGGGTGATGCGGTTGAATCTGTGTCAGTATTGCAGAAATGTCATAAGGGCCTAAGTGGTCACTGTGTAGTTTAAGATAGAGATGGGTAAATTGATTCTAATGAAGTGGAATTCGTTTAGAATTTCAGGAAAACTTCGATTCTGCACGAAATAGAAGTTTGGGGTGATTTGCTGGAACAAATCGTGTTTTTAATTGATAAAATGGACGCAAGCACATGGCGTTACATGGGGCAAAGAACTCCGGGAGGAAGAAAGGAACACGCTCAATGACATGTGCAGAGATGAAGCCAATCAGAGACCAGCAGGATTCTGTGACGTCACTGCACTAAATAAGTCCGGAAGCGACGCTGGCTGCTCACACTCCTCTCGTTGTGCCGTGCTGCAGCTGCTGCATAGATCTCACACAAAAGAAATTTATTTTTAACAGCGATTTTTTTTTTGGGGGGGAGAGGGGAGTTCACTGCTTTTATCAGAGACTGCTCCTCTTCCGTTATAATTTTGATTAATTTTGTGGGGTATTGTAATTGAAGTCCAGTGTGGGTCCAATTCTAATTTAATTTAATTTTAATTTAAGTTAATTTTTTCCTGCTGAACTCTGTAGCGCAATTTATATCCAAGGGTTATCTAAGCCTGTTTGTGCTTTTGTATTCAGTAAAAGAAACAGCGTTTTTACAAGCCACGTACCAGTTAATTTTTTGCTGCTGAATTCTGTAGCGCAATTTATATCCAAGGGTTATTTAAGCCTGTTTGTGCTTTTGTAGTCCGTAAAATACACAACGTTTTTACACGCCAAATACCAGTTATTTTTTCCCTGGTGTTTTCTGTAGCGCAATTTATATCCAAGGGTTATTAAGCATGTTTGTGCATTTGTAGTCATTAAAATAAACAATGTTTTTAAACTCCAAAGACAAGTAAATTTTTCCTGGTGATTTCTGTAGCATAATTTATATCCAAGGGTTAATTAAAGGGGTTTTGCCAGGACTTGCCTTATCTGCTAAGAAGCAAATGTAAACAAGCCATGGAGCTGAGAGAGAGACAGGCAGCCAGAGCACAGAGCTGCATAAGGGATTGTGTGAAGTGCTCACTCAAATAATCAAACTACAACTTGTGGATTCTGTATACAAAAGACAACAGCTTTTCTCCACAGCAGCTTGAAAGCTTCTTCATGTTCTCTGTCATCAGATAAAGCAGGGATCTACTCAGATAATCACACTACAACTAGTGGATTCTGTATACAAAAGACAACATATTTCTACCCGGTGCCTTGAAAGCTTCTGCAGCTTAGTCTCATCAGATAAGAAGCTTTCTCTGCGCAAGCCCAGCCAGCAGCTCTTGTAAGGTCGTATCTAATAGAAGCTTTGAAGTAACTAAGGGCAGGAAAGGCTGCCTGTAGCTCTCTCAGACTGCAATTTTTGTAATCACATATATTTAGAAAAGTGATTAAATACCCATTTTGGAGGATCCCACGTCAACATTACATCGTGGCAAAACCCCTTTAAGCGTGTTTGTTCATTTGTAGTCAGTAATATAAACAGTGTTTTTAAACACCAAAGACGAGTAAATTTTTTTCTGGTGATTTCTGTAGCATAATTTATATCCAAGGGTTAATTAAAGGGGTTGTCTCGCTACGAAGATCATAGTTGAAAATGTAGGAACCAAAAACCTAAGAATTTACGCCCTTGGTTACCATTAGCAAAGTGCTATGGTTTTAGAGAACGGGCTGGATTACTTGTGCTTAGCAACGGAGTTTGTTTACTGGTCGGGGAAGCATTCGTCTAACCCAGGTCTCAGACAATAACGGCATCCCAAAAGAAAGGCAGTGAAGAGGTCCTGGGAATGCACAGGATGTGTGTATTGGCAGCGACACAGAGGAGAGGTAGTAAATAGGCCCTGCGGGGGGGGGTGTATGGCAGGGGGACCCCGGAGGAGAGGCAGTGAAGAGGAAGGCAGGGAAAGTGTATATTGGCAGCCACAGGGATGTGTGTATTATCAACCACAGGGATCGGTGGGGGTGTCGGCAGCTACATGCACGAGGAGAGAAAGAGAGAGAGATCACTGCTGCAACAGAGGTGCTGCGGGGGATGGTGCAATTCCCTGACTGTGCAGTCAGTGATCTCTCTCTCTCTCCTCTGTGCATGTAGCTGCCGACACCCCCCACCACTCCCCACCACTCCCCACCGATGCCTGGGGTTGATAAAACACACATCCCTGCCCCTCCTCTTCCCCTGCCTCTCCTCCGTGGGTCCCCCTTTCCCCAATACACCCCCCCCCCCCCGCAGGTCCTATTTACCCGTCCTCCTCTGAGTCGTGCCAATACACACCCCTCCTGCCCTTCCCTTCACTGCTTCTCCTCCTGGGTCCCCCCCGCCAAAACCACACCCCCCCCCCCCCTGCAGGTCCTATTTACTGCCCTCCTCTGTGTCGCTGCCAATACACACAATCCCTGTTTCATTCCCCGGACCTCTTCACTGCCTTTTATTTGCATGCACTTTTTCGTCTGCGACCTGGCAAAAACAGAATGCTTCCCCCCACCAGTAAAAAAAACTCCCTTGCTAAGCACAAGTAAACCAGCCCGTTCTCCCAAACCATACACTTTGCTAATGGTAACCAAGGGCGTACAGCCTTAGATTTTTGGTCCCTACATTTTCAACTATGATCTTCATAGCGAGACAACCCCTTTAAGCCTGTTTGTGCTTTTGTAGTCAGTAAAATACACAGCGTTTGTACACGGCACATATCAGTTAATTTTTTCCTGGTGAATTCTGTAGCGCAATTAAAATCCTAGGGTTATTTAAGCCTGTTTGTGCTTTTTTAGTCAGTAAAATACACAGCGTTTTTACACGCCACATACCAGTTCATTTTTTCCTGGTGATTTCTGTAGCGCAATTTATATCCAAAGGTTAATTAAGCGTGTTTGTGGTTTTGTAGTCAGTAACATACACAGCGTTTTTACACGCCACATACCAGTTAATTTAACCTGGTGATTTCTGTAGCGCAATTTATATCCAAGGGTTACCCAAGCCTGTTAGTGGGTTCATTTGGAGTCAAATACAGGGTGTGTATTTAACATATACAGATATCTTCATTAAACAGAGTCTGTAAATTTTTGATCAAACATTATGTCAGGCAGAGAGGTGGCAGGCTCTTCACATGCGAGTAGCAGTGGAACAAACATTCCTGGAGCAGGCACAGTTCGCAGCACAGTAAGGGGACGTCGCAGCAGGGGTCACTCGGTGAGGCCAGAAATGCTGGTGTCTTCTAGCTGCCGTGTGTTGACCAGCAACCCAAGGGTTCTTGATTGGTTGACTAGGTCATCCACCTCCTCCCAGATGACATCTGACAACCCCAGCCAAGAGTCGGTGGGAACATCAGACACAACCCTTAGTTGGAATGGCCCAGAAGCGGGTCAGCGGCCCTCACCTGTCGTCAAACCACCTCTGTTCCGTCCGGTTCCCTAAGCCAGAGATATACTATGTGGTCTGGTCTCAGCGCCACTATACAGCGAGGATGAACTATTTGAGGAGGGCAGTCAGCAGCTACTTGGCAGCGAAGAAATGGGGCCGATATCCCCTGCTTCTTGCAGTAAGCGGCAAAGTATTGATGTTGAGAGTGGCATGGGAGGTTATGTTGTGAGGGGTCAGCCTCTGCATACCAGGATAGTTGAGGAGGACAGCAGTGTAGATTCAACAATAATCGATGATGATGTAGCCGACCGTACTTGGGAGCTTGGTGAAGCAAGGGCTTCATCATCGTCTGGAGAAGAGGGCATCAGCTTGCGCGTCAGGCAGCAGCACAGCCAGCAAGTGGGTAGTGTGGCCGTGAGTCAGCAGGGTAGCAGCAGTGAGAGGACGGGAGCCAAACGGCCACAGGGTAGAAAACCCGCTTTGTAGGTCCAAAAAAGTAGTGGCACAGGGGCTCAGTGATGCAGCGGCGGTAGTAGTAACTCAGTGCGGAGCGTTGGTGGTAAAATCAGCTACTTGGCGGTGTGGCAGTTTTTTGCTAAGATACAGGAGGAGCCGAATATGGGTAAATGTAGAATCTGTGGGCAGAAAGTGAAGCGTGGCCAGGGAGCTAAAATTGGCACCATGGCCCTGCGTCAACACATGCAGCATCACCATCCGGTGGCCTGGGAGAAACGTGGCTCAGATGTGGTGCCCAGTGGCACACATGGCATTTCAGCCAGTCAAGGCTCCACCACCTCTGCAGAAGGGAGCTTTTTCTCTTTGCCAACATCTCCCGTTCCAGATGCTCCTGCTCCTCGCTACTCAAGGCGCCAGCAGTCGTTCAACGAGGCGATTGCAAAGAGACAAAAGTATGAGTCCAACTATCCTAAGGTGCAGAAGATGACCATGCTCCCGTCCAAGTTGTTGGTACTGCAGTCCCTCCCTTTCCAAATGGTGGACTCTGCACCGTTCAGAGAACTAATGGCTTGTGCCGAGCTGGGTGGAGAGTTCCAAGCTGTAATTTATTTTCCAAAAAGGCAGTAACAGCCCTTCACAAATATGTAGAAAAAAAGGGGGGGCCACCCCTAGCTTATCGGTTTTTTTAAAAAAGTGCATGGCAGCGTGGCGTGTGGAGCGAAACAGGGTCGGGGCCAGTACAGTCCTTTTGGCCCCGGGTTTTGAAGTGCTTCCTCCCCACCACACCAACAATTTGGGACAAAAGACCCCCGTTTTTCCCTCCAGTTGTCAAACTGCTGCTCCTGCACCAATGCTACACTCGTCTACCCCCCCCCATTCAGCCTCACAAGTACTGCTCCATCATACCAAAGTTAGGGCACAGCGGTGTAACACATTCTACACCTGGCTTCCCGCGAACGAAGTCACACAGGGAAAAAAACTTTCCCGCCTCATGCAGAAAGAAACGTGTGGGTTTTCCCCACCAACTGCAAATGGGAAACAGGGATGGAAAAAGGGAGGAAAAGGTGTCCCCTGCCCCGAGCGGGAGTGGTCCAGGCCCCTAAAGGCGCACATGTTAAATCGGGTTGTGAAAATTTTCTGAAGTCTTCCCCCAATCTTCAAAACTTTCTAAAAATGGGCAGGAAATGGCAGCCTTATCCATTCCTACAAGCCAGGCACACCCTCCCAGTTCAGGGGCAGAACAGCCTCCCCTAACAAGCAAAGCATGTTTCCACCCGGGGAAATTCCCACCCCTGCACATGTTGACCGACGTATGAATAAAAAGGCCATTAATGAATTTTTGATGACCCAGGCAGGGGGAGTACCCCCCTGTGTAATTTTGATGTCCCTGTGGCAGTCTAAACCCTCTTTTTTGCTGAGGCATCCCCCCGGGACTACAGGATGAATAAGTTCCATGTTTTTCATGCCTGGAACAGATGCAAAAAAACCGTCTGGGCAGGGACTGGAGACGTGGCGCTACATCCAGGCCAATAGCCGGTGGGGCTGAACTGGAGGGGAGGAGGAGGACTTGGAGCATAAGCATTGTCTGGGGAAATGAGGGGTTTTTCTACCGGTGACAGGGGGGAGGGAAAGGTTTCACGGAGGGGAGATGGAGAGAGAAGAAAAGAAGAAAAAACCCCAAAGCACCGGGGCATAAACATGGAGATGGAGGAGAGTCCCTCAGGTCACTTGCCCACAGGTCCACGCAAGCTGATTTCCGGCATTGACAGCTGAATTAGTCACCTTTCCGGGCAGAGGGATGATTCTGGCTCTTCACCTTTTTTGAACCCTCGCTACACCAAAATGGGGCTTTTTTTCCAGTCTGAGAGGGAGAAAAAAAAAAAAACCCTAAATTTTCCCTTAGGAAAAGTCCCCCCAAATTGGGGGGGCCCGGGCCTAATTCCAATTGGGGGAGGGGGGGGGGAAAGGCCCCTTCCCCCCAAAAAAAAGGGGCCCTAAAACTTTTGGGGGGGTCCAAAAGCGAAAACCGGGGTAACAAATTGGGGGCCACGGTTTTCCCTGTTGGAAGGTGTGGGGAAAGGGGGGGTAGGAGCAGTACCAGCCCTCGCAGAACCTAAGTAGGGAGTCGCTAAAGAGCGCTTCCTTCACCCGCCTAATGAGGGGGGCACTCACCAGCCAGCAGCAGGGACCTGGGCAGACCCTGAACGAACAGTTTTGGCCCTTTACGGGACAGCACTGCCACCCAGTTAGAAGATTTTATTATTATATTATTAACATTTATTTTAAAGCGCCATTGTTTCCCAGGGCGCTGTAATTTGGGGGGGGTCACATACATTATGCAAGTATCAATAAAGAAAGAATGACGAAAACTTACAAGGGAGAGGACCCTGCCCGCAAAGGGCTTAAAAAACCAAAGGAGGGGGAAAAGGAAAGAAAAAGGAGACATTTTGGGGGTATAAAGGCACGGGTTTTAATTATGGGTTATAGGCAATCCGAAGAGAGGTTTTTTTTCAGGTTGCTTTTGAACTGGTGAAGTGGCAGAGATTGGTGTTGGGGCAGTGCTTCCCAGGTGTGGGGGAAGCGCGAGAGAAGTCTTGGAGACTTATGTAAGGAGCGATAAGGGGGAAACAGAGGAGAAGGGTCCGTGAGGAGCGGGAGTCGGAGGGGAATTTTTTGGAATTAGGGCAGAGATGTATGGAGGGGAGGTTATGGAGACCTTGTAGTCATGGTTAGAAACTTGAAATGAATTCGCTGAATTGGTACCATGAAGGGATTGACAAGGGGAGGGGGCAGGGAAGCGAGGGAGGGGTGGTAAACGGCAGCAAGTTGAGAAGGTTTGGGGGGGAGAAAGAGGAAACCGGGAGGCCCAGAGAAGGATGTTGCAGTATCAAGGCGGGGAGACAAGGGCATGGACGAGACTTTTTTTTGCAAGTTGAGGAACGAACAATCGAGGAATTTTTCAGGGGGGAAAGGCGGCAGAGGTAGGGTTTTGATGTGCGGTTTGAAAGGACAGACGGAGTCGGGAATTCCCCCAAGGCAGCACGGGGAAAAAACAGGTGAAGTTACAGCCTTTGACAGGAAGAGGATCATGGAGGGTGGAGGGTGGACGGTGGAAAGATGATTAAATTCTGTTTTCTCCACTTTGTTTTTAGGAGACGGGGGGAGAAAAAGGAGGAAATGGACGATAGACAGTCTGGGACCCGGGAGAGAAGTGGGGTGACATCGGGGCCGGAGAAAAAAAGCTGGGTGTCACAGCATACGGGTGGAATGAAACCATGTAACTATGAGTTGCCCCAACCCAAGGGGGTAGAAGAAAAGATAAAGGACCCCGGGGCTGACCCCTGGGGGACACCCAAAAGAAGAGGGGGGGGAAGGAGGTGGGGCGAGAATGAGAACGGAAAGTCCCAACAGAAAGGGGACGAGGGGATCCCGGAAAGACCCAAATCTGTGATGCCCAGGGAGGAGAGGATGGTAGCAGGAGGGGGTGGTCGACATGTCAAAGGCAGACACAAGTCTAGAAGGGAAGGACAAGTCTGGGTTTAGGCTTGGCAGGCTAATCATTGGTGACCTTGGTTAGGGAGGTTTCGGGGAGTGGGGGTGGAAACCCAATTTTAGTGGTCAAAAAGAGATTGGAGAGAGGGGGAGGCATTTAAGGTAGACGGCTGCTCGAGGTTTGGAGGCAAAAAGGGGCAGTGAATGGGCATAGGGACAGAGAGGAGGATCAAAGGGGTGGTTTTTTAAGGATTGGAGTGACCGTAGCATGATAAAGGAGGAAGGGGAAATCCTGAGGGAGCGATAAGTTTAAAAAAATGGGGGGGGTTGGGATGAACAGCACAAGGGCTGGGAAGGGTGATGGCGGGGTCAAAATTACAGGTGGTGAGGTTTTTTGGACAGTAGAGAGGAAAAATTTTCATTTAAAGTGGAAAAAAATTAAGGGGGAAGGCATTGTGAATATAGAGGAAGGCGCTGGGGATAGGGCTAAATTTCTCTGATAAGGTTGATTTTGTGTAGGGAAATGAATACAAAATCGTTGCTGAAAGGAGAGGGGTGGAGGAGAGCGGGGGGGCGGAGGAGAGAGTTAAAAGGGGTTGAATAGTTGTCTGGGTTATGAACAAGAGGATAGAATTGGAGAAGTAATCCCGTTTGGCTGGGGTTTAGGCAAAATTTTAAAAGTATGTAGGGTTGTTTGTATGGGCAAAGTCGTCGGTGGAGCGAGTTTTCTTCCAGCGGCGCTCTGCAATTCGGAAGCTCGCCTCATGTTTAGTGGAGTTGGTGGCCGGGTTGCTGTTGAATTTTGCGGGGTTCTGTTTTTGTGTGAGGGGACGAGAGTCAAGGATGGGGGGTGATTGTGGGTGGTTTTGAAAATGGTGGCTGTGTCTGGGGCATTAAATTGAGATATGGAAAAGGGTTAAAGAGAATCAGAGAGAGTTGAGGGTTTAGTTTTGTGTTCCGCGGGGGGCACAGATGGGGACAGGGGGGCGGGGGGGGTGGAGAGGGGAGAAGGTGAGCAGATTGTGGTCAAATGGGGGGGGGAGTTTGAGAAAATCAAAGGGGGGGAAGGCGGGTGAAGAGAGGTCCGTTGTGTCCATCTTGTGAGTGGCTCCAAAGGCCACTGGGAGAGATCAAAAGGAAAAACAAGTGAAAGGAGTTTGTTGGAAGAGAGGGGGGATGTCAAATTGGGGTAGAATCCCCATGAAAATTGGGGATGCTGGAAAAAAATGGACAGGGAAACAAAGTGGTCAAGGAAGGCGGGACTGGGCCCGGTGGCTAGACAACAGCCACTTGAAGGGTTGGAAAGGGGGAAAGTCGGACAGAGTCACCCCAAAGGAGGAGAGTGTGAGGGAAGGCAGAGGTGAAGGGGGACAAAGGAACAAGGCAGACAGGAGGAGGCCAAAACCTCCACCTGCTTGTTTCCAGGGTGAAGGGTATGGGTAAGTTTAGGCCCCAAAGGAGAGACACGGGGGGCGTTCAGAGGGGGTTAAGCCATGTTTCGGTCAACCAAGGAAGAGTACATTCTTGGAAAAAAAAGTATGTTTTAGGGAAATTTATTTCATACAGACCGGCATTCCAGGAGCCCAAGGGGAAGGGATAGGGGGGACAGTGTCAGAGGGATGTGCTTTAGGTTATGGGGTTAACAGAATTTTTGGTGCTCGGTTTGAAGAAGGGGAACAAAGGGGGGAAAGTCTGGGGGGGCCCGGGGTTTTTGGGGATATTTCCCCAGCAGCCAGGAGCAGTAAGGAGGGTGAGCAGGGGGGGAGGGAAAGACAAGGGTTTAGCCGGGTTTGTTTTTTTCGGAGGGCATTAAAAATGGGGAAGAGGGTTGGGCAGCAACAGGGGAGAGGTGAAGCAAGGGAGATGTGAGCCATTTCCCAGCGAGGGTTTGGGGGTATCAGTTTTGTGAAGGAAAGTGGAAAACAGTAAAAGGGAAAGGGGAAAAGCATAGTGCCAGACATTTTGAAAGTGGTAAATGGAAAATAAAGAATAGCGTTACCCGCAATCCTGATTTAAATTTTGGTTAATTCACCCTTAGAGCGGGCACTTTAGCAGGGGGACCCCTGACCCAAAAGGGCCCCACTGACTGCAGGCTGTCTTCTAGTAACTACCATTTTAAGCAAGTACAGATGTGAACAAAATATGGGAGGGGTCGGCCATTAAAAGCAGATGGGGGGGGGAATAGGAAAAGGGATTTCAAGGTGAATTGGCCCCCGCCACACAGGGGAAATTTGGGGGAGAGAAGATTGCAATGGTGATAGAAGTTTACTTACACAGATACACATCAAAAGGGAACAAACTCAAAAAGGAGGAAGGGAGCGTAGTGGATCAAAGCGAGAAGCATACATCAAAAGGGGGGAAAAGGGGGGCATAGTGGACCAAAATAAAAGCAACACAAATGGAGGGTGGGGGGCATAGTGATCAAAGGTAGAAGCAACACAAATGGAGGATGGGAGCAGTATGGATTAAAGGAAGAAGCTACATCAAATTTTGGGGGTGGGACATAGTGGGATCAAAGGGGAAGCATACACAAATGGAGGATGGGACAGTATGGGTCAAAAGGGAGAAGCAACATAAATGGAGTGGGGGAAAAATTGGATCAAAGGAGAAGATAAAAAATGGGGATTTGGGGGCAGAGGGATAAAGGAAAAGAATACAAAATTAAAGGGGAAAGGAGCAGGTTTGGTCAAAAGGGGAGAAGCTCATCAAATGGAATGGGAACAGTATGTCAAAGGTGAAGCATTTCACAAATTGAGGAGGAAACAAAGGGGGTCAAAGGGGAAACATTCCCCGTATGGAAAAAAGGGGGGTTCGTCAGATCTGAAGAAGGAATTCCATAGAGCTACATAACTGTGAATTCTGGATTAATTCACACACTTAGAACGGGCACTTTGAGCAGGGCCACCCGTAACCATAGGTCACACGTGACTGCAGTGCTTATCTATATAGTAACTACTATATAGTAACTACTGGGTAGGCAAACTGGATATGTGGCTGCAACTTGCCGAGTTTGCAGTGGAGAATCTGTCCTGCCCGGCCAGTAGTGTGGCATCAGAGCAGGTGTTCAGTTACCCCAAGGAAAACCCACTGGTCCACCAGAAATGTGGAACAACTGACCTTTGTCAAGATGAATCAGGCGTGGATTGGCCAGGATTTCCACACACCAATGCCTTAGGCGTCAGATTACATCAGCCATGACGCCTCACCAAAACTTTGAGAAATTAGTCTGCATTCAAACTACCTGCTTCAGCCACTATTCTGATGCTGCCACCCGCCTGATGCCACACATTTGCTGCCAGTTTCTCCATCTGCCTACCACCATCTTTGCCAGGGACTGGTATTGCCACCCACCTCCACACTGTGTCATTGTGCCACTCTCTGACTTCATGCTGTTGCTGCTGCGGTCACCTCCACACCCTGTCATTGTGCCACTCTGTGGCCTACTCCTGTTTGTGCCACCTCCACACTGTGTCATTGTGCCACTCTCTGACCTCATGCTGCTGCCGTTGATGACGTCATCTCCACACTTTTTCATTGTGCCACTTTCTGACCTCATGCTGCTGCTGTGGCTTTTGCCGTGACCGCCACACTCTGTCATTGTGCCACTGTCTGACTTCATGCTGCTGCTGCTGTTGATGCTGTCACCTCCAAACTGTTTCATTTTCCCACTCTCTGACCTCATGCTGCTGCTGTGGCTGCTGCCGTGACCTCCACACTCTGTTATTCTGCCACTGTCTGACCTCATGCTGCTGCTGTGGCTGCTGCTGCTGTGGCTGCTGCCGTGACCTCCACACTCTGTCATTGTGCCACTCTGTGGCCTACTCCTGTTTTTGCCACCTCCAGAATGTCATTGTGCCACTGTCTGACCTCATGCTGCTGCTGTGGCTGCTGCCGTGACCTCCACACTCTGTCTTTGTGCCACTCTGTGGCCTATTCCTGTTTTTACCAACACCAGAATGTCATTGTGCCACTGTCTGATCTCATGTTTCTGCTGTGGCTGCTGCCGTGAGCTCCACACTCTGTCATTGTGCCACTCTGTGGCCTACTCCTGTTTTTGCCACCTCCAGAATGTCATTGTGCCACTGTCTTACCTCATGCTGCTGTTTTGGCTGCTGCCGGGATCTACACACTCTGTCATTGTGCCACTCTGTGGCCTACTCCTGTTTTTGCCACCTCCAGACTGTCATTGTGCCACTGTCTGACCTCATGCTGCTGCTGTGGCTGCTGCCGTGACCTCCACACTCTGTCATTGTGCCACTGTCCCCCAAGCACCCCTAAACACCGTGGCAGTATGCAGTGGAGATGGAGGCAGGGAGTCCCTCAGAGTCACTTGCGCACATGGCCCGCAGCATGCTGATTTGCCTGGCTAGTGACAGCCGAATAGTCACCATCCGGCAGAGGGATGACTTCTGGCTCTCCACCCTCTTGGACCCTCGCTACCAGTCCAAAATGGGAGCCTTTTTTTTTCCAGTTGCTGAGAGGGAGGACAAACTCAAGTACTATAGAGAAATCCTCCAGAGTCAGTTTGCTAATGTTACAAAACCATTTTTGGCCAAGGCAATTCTACCTCCATCAGGTTCATCATTAATACCTAAAAAAGTTCCAAAGCAGTTTATTATGAAGTATAAACGTGATTGTTTGAATCCAGTTTCTGCGTGACACCAATTTGATGAAATGCAGTGTATGGAACTTGAATTGAAGGAGACCCTAACTACACGGAATGTTTTAGGTGCTTATTTTGCATTCGTTGCCTTTAGTGAAGGAAATTAAGTACAAAACTGTAATGGGAAGCAAAAGCAAATGCTGCAAATCTGGCTTTGGATGAGCTTCTTCAGTACGAAGAATGTGAATCGTATGTCCAACTTACAGAAAGTAAAATCCGCCTCTGGGACTATGAAATAAATAATAATGATCTTTAGAGCCTATAGAGAAAGTGTTTCCTTGAGCCTCGTCTGTCATATCCATGTACCGTACCTTTTGCCTCCGTCCCTTGACCACGATCCTTGCTGGCTGTCCTGACCTTACACTTGTCCCCGACTCTGAGTTTGCCTTACCATTTTGTACCTCGCTACACCTCGGCTGCCACCGCAAGCAAGTCACGTCAGGGGTAGCGACCTGATAGACTCCCGCTGCAGCAACTCCATCCCGCTGTGCGCTGGGCTCTGGTGAAAACCGGGACCTTCTTAGAGGCCGCTCCCTGGCAGGGCTATTGCCATCGTCCTATTACTGTGCTGCGTTCTGTGGCGGCTCCAGTAACCGACTTCTGTGTTCTTTGACGCTATCGTAGGATCTTAGCCCTCAGCTTGTTTATTTCCAGCTGGGGCTTCCATGACTTTATCAAGCTGCATTCCCGCTTAAGTTTTTTGGTCAGTTTTGCCCTGTAAGTGTCAAGGGAATTTTAGAGTGAAGCAATTCAAAGAGCGGCGGCAGTCATGTGCGCGTCCTACTAAAACACAGCATTGTATGAAGACAAAACCATGCTCCCTCTGCATAATTAAGCATGACACAGCACCCTACAGGCTCTCTGCAGCCAGGAAATTGCTGTTTTATAACGCGATTCATTCCGAATGAATTCGGGACGAAAATAATTTTGTTGGGAAATTCGGTGAAGTCGGCGAATTGATTTTTTGAGAAATTCGCCCATCTCTAGTTTAAGACAATAACTGCATTCTTGTCATGCATAGCCTGTGATGCGGTAATAGCAAGATGGAGCCTCAGGGCCGCTAACAGAAATTTCAGGGCCCCATACAGCTGAAGCACCTGGGCCCCCCCTTTAAATCCCGCCCCCAGCAAAAAAAAAGGCCTCTCGGACATAAATGCGCCCATTTTACTCTCAAATATATTACCAGGTAGGTAAACAAGACCCTAGGTAGGTAGGCACATGTGCAAGGCCCCAGGTAACTAGATAGGCCCTATTTAGGTAGGTAGACCCCTACTGGATAAGTTGGTTTGCCGGCCCCAGGTAGGTTGATGGGTACCTAGCTACGGGTCGGTAGGTAAATAGCTCCCAGCTAGATCAGCAGACCCCAGTTAGGCAAGTTTATAGGCTACAGCAAGGTTGGTGGACCCCAGTTAGGTAGGTTGTAATGATAATACTCATGAATAAAAAACAATACATATAAGCAACTTTAAAACAAAAGCAAAAATCAACACAGTCCAGGCTAAGTGCATATACCTTGCAATATACTTAAATTGACTACTAAATCATCTTACCGCAAGATGACAGGCGCACCTAACAAAAGAAACAGAGAAATAGCAGCGCTTTCCTAAACCAAACACATACACAAATACCAGCTGAAACAAATCAATAATTCAATTTACACAAGTTGCAAAGCAAACACAGAAGCGAAGTTCTATACCACACTTCAAAAATCCAAAAGCAACATAAACCCACTATGTGTACTATACTGACAACAACTTAAACTTTAAAGGGGTTGTATCATTTCATTAAATGGTCTTCAGAACAAGGGGACAGTGAAAACAAGCAACTTTGCAATTGGATGTCATTAGCAAAGCTGTCTTGTTCTCACAGTATTCCTTATCTTCTGTTTCTGTAAACAAACTTCTCCAGTGCTGGTCGGATAGTCGGATCCCTCCTCCTTGCATTTCATTAGCTGAGGGTTCTAATAATTTACATTCTGTTCAGCACCCGGATGGCTGTATTCACCGAGCTTATATTCCTGCCTCTCACTCAGAATTAGGGGCCGTGAACAATTTCACTCTATACAGTTAGCTGCCTCCTCATTGACACAGCAGCTGTCTCTATAATCAGAAAACAGGAGAATTGTGCCCAGTGCCTTAATGCTCCTGCGTGTAAGGGACCAAAATTTTTTTCCCTCTATACAGCTAACTGGTTAATTGGCTGTTGCTGAGGCAGGTTATAATTGTAACCAGCAGGATTTGCATCTGTGCAGTATAACTAGATGTATCAAGTGTCCTTGTACTCTCTCTGTATCATCCGAAGAGGAATTTCTGAGGCCTTAATCTCTTGCAGCAAGCAGTGTGGAAAAAGTCTGAGAAACTCGATAAGGACGTAACAAAGAACAGTTTAAACACAATGGGCGACATGTATGAATCTCGCCACGTCGGGGCGCACCTTTCCGCCGGTTTTCCGGTGAAATCTGCGCCTGATTTATGTCGGCGCTGGTGCGCGCTCATACATTCTATGTAAAGTCCGCCGCGCCTCGCCAGTGTTTGAGGCGAAGTGCGGGACTTAGGCGCAGTGCGGCGCTGCGCCTATGATTCGCCGCCAGAGGTAGTGCACTCATACATGCGGACAAAAGTCCGCCGCGCCTCGCTAGTGTGGGGGGCGCAGTGCGGGACTTAGGCGTAATGCGGCGCTGCGCCTAAGATTCGCCGTCCGAGGAGGTGCGCTTATACATACGGGGAAAAGTTCCCTGCACCTCGCCAATGTGTGGGGCTCAGTGCGGGGACATGGGCGCCGTGCGGGGACATGGGCGCTGTGCGGAACTGCGCCTCAGATGTATTCCGATGCGTGACAGGCTGGAGAACAGCAAGAAATCATTAAAGATGTCCGTGCGGAGATATGAAAAAAAAAATCCCCTTTATAAAGGGGGAAAAAATTTCCCTCAAAAAGGGAGCTAAAAACCTCAAAAAAAAAAAATAAAATTAAAAAAAAACCCACTTTTCCCAGAAATCAAAAAAAGGGGCGCTACTTTTCCAATAAAAAAAAGGAAATTTTGGGGAAAATTGCCGGAAAAACGGGTAATTAAAATTTTCTGAAAAGGGCTTTTCTCTTTGGTGGGGTCAAAAACCGGGCCCAAATTTCAGAATAGGACCCGAAAAAGTGAACCATTAAAACCTAGGGAGAACTATTAAACCAATCAAAATCAAAGGGGGAATTTCAAAAAACAGAAAAAATGCAGAAAAGAGCTGGAATTGGGCTGAGCTAGCGGGGTTTGGGCTACTGGGCCCCAATCAGAATAGGGGGCAAACAGGGACCCATTATAGCCAGGGGAAAATTTTAACCAATAAAAATTAAAAGGGCGGGGCCCATTTCCCAAAATACGAAAAAATCGAAAAGACTGATTGGTTGAGCAAAAGGGGGGCTTGGCTATCCACACCCAAAAATCAAAAAGGGCCCCCCCGGCTACTTCTTCCAAATTAGTCAAATGGAGAAGGGGCCCCGAATGCAATCTCGGCTCCACCGCCTTTGCGGCAGGGAGTAAGAAAAAAAAAAACATTTTTAAATTAAAAAAAATTTAATCTCGGAAAAAGGGGCTAAAAAAATTCATAAACTTTAAAATAAATTTAAAATCCCGAAAAACCCCTTTTGTCCCGGGGACCGGCCACATGGGGAAATTTTGCAATAGGGGAGAATTCCCGGGGAAAAATACAGTAATTAAAATTTCTGTAAGCTTTTTCCTCTTTGGGTCGGCCCAATAAACCCCCAATCAAAATAGGATGACAAAGCCCATTATAAGCTAAGGGAGGAGAATTGACTATTTTTAACGATTATTATAAGTTAAAAATCGCACAGTTTTTATTTTGTTTGGGTTTTTTTAAATCATGCATAATTTGGGTTTTAAAATTTGGCACATCTTTTAAAGGGATCGCCCTTTTTTTCCCGTTTCCCTGCCTTTTTTGGGGGCCACCCAAATCACTTCCCAGAAAGAGCGGGGTAAGATGTTGTGGGCGACCCCAAACTGGGGTTTTTAAGGTTTTTCGTTTGGGCGGGAAAAATCAAAACCCCTTTCTTTTTACATAGAACCCTTTCCTTTTCGGGCCTAAAAAGTTCCCCCCCCTCAAGCGTCCAGACCAGAAGGATTGGCGCTCTGTTTGTGTCCAAACGCTAAACAAAATTTAATTCTTTTTTCTTAAACAGAAAAACCCCTCACTATTACTGTTCCTTAGAATTTAGTTAGATTGGGGGCAAAGTTTGGAAAAAATTTTTGGGTTATTTGAAAATTAGGGGGGGGGGAGAAAAAATTTTAAAAAGAAAGCTTTTTTCCTTACCGCAAAAAGCAAAAATTTTTTTCAAAACCGGGGGGGGGAACCCGGTTTTTTAGGGGGGGGCCCCCCCCGGCAAACCCCCCACAAGAAAAAAACCAAAATTTTAAAAAAAAATTAAAACCTGGAAAAAAAATTAAAAACCAAAGACTTAGTGTAGACTTTTGCACTGAAAATAGTTTTTAATTATTAACAGTTTTTCTATTGAAAAATTTCCGGGATATTTGGGAAAACCCTAAACCTTATGGGAAAACACTTTCTTTTCTAGAAACTGCGGTCTCTTTGTTGGGTTTTAAAAAACCCCACTTTTATTATCAGTATACATTTCAGATGGGTGTTAAATTACCCAATTTTGCCCATTTCCAAAAACCTTTTTGATAAAATCCACCTTGCATTTAAATTTGAATCCACCCAATTTTTTAATCACCCACGGGTGAATTGAAAGGTGCCAAAAAAAAAATAAAAATGTTTTTTTTTTTATGGGGGAGAATTACAAATTAAAACCAGTTTTAACCCCGGTGTTGTTTAAAAACCCTTTTGGGGCAGGGCAACCCCTTTTGGAAAAGAACTTCTTTGGGCATTTAAATTTAAAACCCCAGCAATTTTGTTTTCCCCCACGGGTAATTGATGGGTTGCCCAAAAAATACCTTTTTTTTATCCAATACATTTCAGATAAAAACCGGTCATCCCTTTAAATTTTTGGGGGGCATTTTTTTTAAAATTTCACTAAAACTACAGGTCCTATTAAAAAAAAAATGTTTTTTCAAACAGACATTTGTTCTTACAATTGTAAAAAAGTGGCTAAAAGGGGCCCATGTTTTTGATTTTTTGGGGGGCTTTTTTGTTTTGGGAAATGCAGCTAACAAAACAGGCCCCAAATTAAAAAAAAATGTTGTTTCTAACAACTTTTGGTTTTTTCCAAAAATGCCAAAAGTGGCTCAAGGGCCCAGGGTTTTTTAAAATTTTTGGGGGAAATTTTGCTTTGAAATGCAGCTATACAACAGGCCTATTTTTAAAAAAAGTTGTTTCAACAGACCCCTTTTTCTTCACAATTGTCAAAGGGGCCCAAGGGTATGGTGCGTCAAAACGGGAAATGGTAAAAAAAAAATTTTAAAAGGGACAATATTAAAAAAGGGACTTGTTTTTTGCAAGATCTTTAACAAAGCAAACAATCCCCAAAATTGGGAAAACAACCCCTTTTAATAAAAATTAAAAAAAAGAAAACAAAAAAATTTGGGTGGGTTTCCATCCTTTTTTAAAAAAACGTGTTTTTTTTAGAATTAAACCCTACAAAAAAAAACTCATTTTTAACAAAATAGCGGGAAAAAAAAATTCCCTAAATTTGTACAAGGGGTACAGGAAAACTTGCCCAATGAAATTTATTCAGAAAGGACATGGAAGGGAAGGGACAGAAAACCAAAGTACAGAGACTTTTTTCCTCCCACGTTGAGTAAAATAAAAAAAAAGAATGCCAAGAAAAAGGGCACCTGGGTGGAACAGGGCTTAAACCCAAACCCATTTAATTCCAAGTGAAGCTCAATTGGCCGTACCCCATACGGGGGGGGCAAGCGCTACCCGGACAGGAAGTATATTCCAGTGAAACTAAAATGGTGGTTAAAAGACCCCTTTTTTCCCCGCATTTTTTAAATTTGGGGGTATGAAATTTTTGGGGGAATCATGCTGTGGCCCAGAAAAGTATATAAATGCCCATTAAAACTAAAATTTGGTTGAAAGACCCCTTTTTCCCGGCATTTTTTAAAAAATGTGGGGGTCAGCAGGTTTGGGGGACATGCGTGGCCCGGGAAAAGGGTAAATCAATGCCCATAAAAACTAAAATGGTGTTGAAAGATTTCCTTTTTTCCCCCACTTTTTAATCGGGGGGTCATGCAGGTTTTGGGGGCTCATGCTTGGCCCGGGACAGGTATAGTCAATGCCCAGTGAAACTAAAATGGGGGGTTGAAAGCCCCTTTTTTCCCCCGCATTTTTTTAAAATCGTGGGTCGGGACAGGTTAAAAATGGGTAATTCGGGGGAAAAAGGAAAATTTTAAAAAGCCCAATGTCCATGAAACAAAAAATGGGGGGTTAAAAAAGCCCTCCTTTTTTTTCCGGCACTTTTTTAATCGGGGGTTTTTTCGGGTTTTGGGGGCTAAATGCTTTGGCCCAGGACGGGGTATAGTCCAATGTCCATTGAAACAAAATTGGTTTTTAAAAGAACCCTTTTTCCCCGGGCACTTTTAAAACTGGGGGTCGACGGGTTTTAAAAAGGGCCCATTCGGGGCGGTACAGGACAGATATATCAATGCCAGTGAAACTAAAATGGGTTGAAAGACCCCTTTTTTTCCGGGCCACTTTTAATCTGGGGTCATGCATTTTTTGGGGCCTTTGCTGTGGCCCCAAGACGGGAAATATCAATGTCCATTTTCAACTAAAATGGGGTTTGAAAACCCCCTTTTTTCCCAGCATTTTTTGAATCGGGGGGTCTGCAGGTTGGGGCTCATGTTTGGGGCCCCGGGACAGTATAGCCCAAGTCCTTTTAAAACAAAAAAATGGTTTTTTAAAGGGACCCCTTTTTTCCCCCGGCCCCTTTTAAAACGGGGGGGTAAAATGCGGGTTTTTGGGGCTCATCTGCTTTTCCAGGAAAGGTATTCAATGTCCCAGTTTCAAGTAAGATGAGGGTTAAAAACATAATCCCTTTTCGGGGAAATTTTTTTAATTTGGGGTGATGCGGGTTTTAAGGGGTCATGCGGGTGGTACAAACAATAGTAAAAGGGTTGTGTGTTTTTTTTTCGGGGCTTTTTAAAACCTAAGTGTTTGCCTAAAAAAGAAAGCCCCGTATCCATTTAAACTTTTGTGGAGTTAATTTCCCCCAATTTCCCTCCACCCTTTTTTGGGGTGTAAAAAAATGAATTTTTGTTTTTTCCCTCCCCCATAGACTTTAAGGGCACCCGCTCAAAATCGACCCCACTTCGACAATCTTTCGATGATGGCCCACAATCGCCCCACCGACCGATGTCGGGGCCCAACCCAATCCCCAACCCAACCCGGTTTAGAATTGCCCAAATTTCAAATGGGAAACAAACAAAAACCCTTTATACCCCTAGGGAGGTAAAATTGCCCCAATCAAATAGGACGAAAAAAAGACCCTTTTAAAAAGGGCTATGGAGAATTTTTGACCAATAAAAAACAAAGGGCCCGGGGGACATTTTC
>JAODAL010053228.1:0-25439 GCA_025379985.1 Phyllomedusa bahiana | reverse complement strand
TTTCTTTGTTTATTTTGTATTTTATTTTTATTTTTTATTTATTCTTTGTTATAACTACTACTTGACAGTTACACGATATTTATTTTTATCGAATATTAGATGTACATGTGTTTCTATTGGACATCATATGTTCACAGTTGTAGTCTTGATAGCACACAAAGAGTTAAACTGTGGCAGTTTTCTACATACAGGTGATTTGTTTGTTTGTTGATTGGATAGCCTATATTAGTTCTTTGCTATCCAGTGTCTATATGCTATGATTAAGGAAGGTTCTACTTCCGAAACGCGTTAGCGTATTATCGTGTTATTTGTCTTGTTACTTCAATTATGGATATACATTTTTAAACTACATGGAATAAAGTTTTGAACAATTTTTAACCCAAATACCCTGGATTGTTGCTGGATATATGTCTTGGCTTTGTGGATACCATTAGAGGCGGCTTTACCTCCCCGTGCACTCCAGTGGGACATTTCATACTCAAGGTGAGCTGACCTTTTCAAATATTTTGGAATCTCCTATGTTAGGTTATATCTATTTGCTGGAAGCATTAAGACAGAGACATAGATGTCAAAATATTTTTTATAACTGGGAATCCTTTATAGTTAAGCACTGTACACTAGAGGAAATACAGTGGGTTGCAAAAGTATTCATGCCCTTTGTACTGTTCCTAATTTTTAAACATTACAGCCTAAACTTTAAAGGGGATGTATCACTTCATCGGTTCGGCTGTTCTCTTGCAGCTTGATTTTCTCAGTTCCTGATATCCAGGGGCATTTCTTAACTGAAGGGGGATGACATCATCCTCCCCCTTCACTGTTCATGCTCGCGACCAAGTCAGTGTTTTCAACCTCCCCCCCCCCCCCGCCTCCACATGTCACTGTGTCGTTCCTCTCCTTTTGCAGTCTTATTTTCTAAGAGCTGTTTACATACTACAGGCCTGCATTCGGTCTAGACAGCCTTCTATGAACTCAGAGCACTGATCTCTTCTCCTCTCACAGCTGAAGGTTTGTTACAGTTGAATCCAGTCTTCTATGACTCCTCCAGAGCACAGATCCGTCTCCCTTCTATGCAGGAGCATTAGGTACCGAGGCCGAATTCTGCTGTTTTCTGATTGTAGAAGCAGCTTCAGTGTCAAAGAGGAGCTGCTTGCTGTACAGATTGAATTGTTGCTGGCCCCTTATTCTGAGTGAGAGAGGAAGGAATGCTCGCTCCCATGAATATGACTAGAGATGGGCGAATTTCTCGAAATTCGGTTCGCTCACTTCGCCGAATTTCCCGACAAAAAATAACTTCGTTCCGAATTACTTCGGGACGAATCACGTTAAAAAACAGCTATTTCCAAGCTGCACAGAGCCTACAGGGTGCTGTAGAACATTGTGCCATGCTTAAATATGCAGAGGGAGCTTGGTTTGGTCTTCATACAATGTTGTGTTTTAGTATGACACGCACATGACTGCCGTCGCTCTTAGAATCACTTCACTATAAAATTCCCTGGGCACTTAAGAGGGCAAAACTGACCAAAAAACTGAAGGGGGAATGTAGCCTGATAAAGTCATGGCAGTGACAGCTGGAAAAAAACAAGCTGAGGGCTCAGGTGGCAACATCAGTGACAGAGTGTGGAGGTGACGGCGGCAGCCACAGCAGCATGAGGTCAGAGAGTGGCATAATGACATTCTAGAGGTGGCAAAAAAAGGAGTAGGCCACAGAGTGGCTCAATGACACAGTGTGGAGTTGACGGCATCAACAGCAGCAGCAGCATGAGGTCAGACAGTGGCACAATGACATTCTAGAGGTGGCAAAAAAAGGAGTAGGCCACAGAGTGGCACAATGACACAGTGTGTAGGTCATGGCAGCAGCCACACCAGCAGCATGAGGTCAGACAGTGGCACAATGACAGAGTGTGTAGGTCACGGCAGCAGCCACAGCAGCAGCATGAGGTCAGACAGTGGCACAATGACACAGTGTGTAGGTCACGGCAGCAGCAGCATGAGGTCAGACAGTGGCACAATGACATTCTGGAGGTGGCAAAAACAGGAGTAGGCCACAGAGTGGGACAATGACACAGTGTGTAGGTCACGGCAGCAGCCACAGCCGCAGCATGAGGTCAGACAGTGGCACAATGACAGAGTGTGTAGGTCACAGCAGCAGCCACAGCAGAAAGCATGAGGTCAGACAGTGGCACAATGACACAGTGTGTGGGTCACGGCAGCAGCAGCATGAGGTCAGACAGTGGCACAATGACATTCTGGGGGTGGCAAAAACAGTAGTAGGCCACACAGTGGCCCAATGACAGAGAGTGGAGGTGACGCGGAGGCAACAGCATGGGTCAGAGAGTGACACAATGACACAGTGTGGATGTCATGGCACTAGAAACAACAGCAGCATGAGTCGGGACAGTGGCACATAGACAGCGTGTGGAGGTGGGTGGCATACCAGTCCCTGGTAAAGATGGTTGGTGGCATATGGAGAAACTGTCAGCAGATGTGTGGCATCAGGGGGGTGGCGGCATCAGAATAGTGGCTGAGGCAGGTAGTTTGAACCCAGACTCATTTCTCACAGTTTGGGTGAGGCGTCATGGCTGATGTAGTCTGACGCCTAAGGCATTGGTGTGTGGAAACCGGCCGATCCACGCCTGATTCATCTTGACAAAGGTCAGTCGTTCCACATTTCCCGTGAACAAGCGGGTTCTCCTTGGGGTAACGATGGCCCCCGCCGCACTGAACACCCACTCTGACGCCACTACTGGCCGGGCAGGACAGCTTCTCACTGCAAACTCGGCAAGTTGCGGCCACACATCCAGTTTGGCTGCCCAGTAGTCCAGCGGATCTTCTAACTGGGGTGGCAGAGTGCTGTCCAAGTAGGGCCCCCACCTGTTGGTTCAGGGTCTGCTCCAGGTCCTGCTGCTGCTGGCGACTGCCCTCCTCACTAGGCGGGTGAAGGAAGCTGCTCATCAGTGACTCCAGACTTAGGGTGCTGCTGATGGAGGTGGTACTGCTTTGACCCCCCCCCCACCTTCCCCCCAGCAGCTGCAGCAGTAGTACGTGAGCACTGAAGAACCCCCGGGTCAGACCTGTCAGAGGAGGGACGATGCCGCACATAGGCAGTGGCCAACTGACTACGGAGGATTTCCCTATAGTATTTGAGTTTGTCCTCCCTCTCAATAGCTGGGAAAAGGCTCCCATTTTGGACGGGTACGGGGTCCAATAGGTGGAGAGCCAGAAGTCATCCCTCTGCCGGATGCTGACTATTTTGGCTGTCACTACCAGGGAAATCAGCATGCTGCGGGCCATCTGCACAAGTGACTCCGAGGGGGTCCCTGCCTCCATCTCCACTGTATACTGCCACGGTGCTTGCGGGTCTCTGCCTCTTCTTTCCCCATCTCATCTACCTCCTCCAGCTGCTCTGCTCCTCCTCTTTTGTCATCTGGGTAGAAAATCCACTCTTTTAAACCCGACAATGTTTTTCTGCCCCAAATGCCTCCTCCCCTCCTCCCCCTCCTCCTTTCGCCCCCACCGGACTCATGGGGCCCGCCACGTCTCCAGTCCCCTGCCCAGACAGTTTTTTTCAGCATTTTTTCCGGGACTTTGAAGCAGTGGAATGACTTTAATCACCCCTTTTTTCCGGCGACTGACAAAAAAACGTGGCCCCCTCAAAGGGCCTCAACAAACGGAAAGGGTTTTAACGAAATGAGCGGGCCACGGGCGGACTAAAATTTTACACGGGGGAGTACTCTGTCTCCCTGGATCATAAAAAAATTCTTAATGGCCTTTCTCGGGTTCTTTACAGTGGGTTTTCCAACATGTCGGGCGGGAAATTTCCCAAAACGGGGGGAAACTTTGCATTTTCCGAGTGTGTTGGGGGGGCGTTCTTCCGCTGAAAACTAAAAGGAGTGTTTTCCTGGCTTTGTACGAATGGAAAAAGGGTGCATGCACGTTTCCGGGCCCTTTTTTCAGAATTTTCTGAAGATCGTGGGAAGATTTTCCAAAAAACCCTTTTTCCCCAAAACCCAATTAAAAAAACATGCCCCAAAGCAGGGGGGCAGGGACCATCCCCCCTGGGGCAGCGCACCCATGTTTCCCCCCTTTGTCCTCACCAGGGTTCCGATTTGGTTGGCGGGGAAAAAACCCCCACACCCCAAATTTCTTGCTGCATGACGCGGAGCATTCCTCCCCTGTGGGGAACTTCGTTCGCCGGGGCAAGCCAGGTTTTAAAACTGCGGGGAAAACCGGGCTGTCCCTAACACTTTGGTATAAAGGGAGCGTACTTTGGGGGGTGAGATGGTGGTGGGGTGGAGGAGGAGGGGGCGACATTGGCCAGGACCCGCATTTGAAAACGGGGAGGAAAAAGGGGGCGTTCCTTTTCCAAGGGTTGTTGGGGTCCTGGGGGGAAGCACATTCCCCCCATGGGCCGAAAAAGGACTTGTACGGGGCCTAAACCGATTAAGCCCCAACTCCGCCCTCCCGGGTGCCCCTTGGGGAACAAACCAAAAATTAAAGGACTGGCCCCCCTTTCTGTTCTACTTATTTATGAAGTGCTGGTACTCCCTTTTTTTTAAAAAAGTTTTTTAAGGGTTTTGGGAAAAACCTCTCCTTTCTGGGCTGGGCACAAGCCATTATTCTCGGAATGGTGCAGATTTCCACCTTTTGGGAAGGGGGGGGACTTCACCCCAAACAACTTGGAAAAGGGGGCACGGTCAGCTTCTAAAACCTTTGGGGATGGTTGGAGCTTTTACTTTTGTCTTTTTGAAATTCGCCTCGTTTGAACGCTGCTGGCCCCAATGATAGTGAGGACAGGACATCTGGACCTGGAGATGAGGGTAAAAGAGAAACAGCTCTCTTTTGCAGAGGTGTGTGGACCCCTTTGGGACTGGCTGCAAGGGAAAGGAGGACCACCACATCTAACCCCTTTTCCCCAAAGGCCCCCGGGAGGGTACGCTGCGGGTTTGACCGGGGCCATGGTGCCAACGTTGCTCCCGGGCCCCACGTTTTCACTTTCTGCCTACGATTCTACATTTTCCCTTTTGGGCCCCTGGGGGTTTTAAGCAAAGAACCCCCACACCGCCGAGAAATGGGTTTTTTTACCCCCAACCCCCGCACTGAGTGACTACTCCCGCCGTTGCCCCGCTGACCCCCTTTCCTGCCCTACTTTTTGGCCCGGGAAAAGCTTTTTTTTCCCCCCGTGGCCGTTTTGGCTCCCAAACCTCAAAACCTGCGCAAATTCCTGCTAAATTACCACACGCTCAGGGCGGGCTGCCCCGCTCCCTTAAACACAAGCTGACCCCCTTTCTTCTCCTGACGATGATGAAGCCCTTGCCTCACCCGGCTCCCAATGCGGTGGGGCTCATCATCTTCTTTTGTTTTTTCACTCACTGTTGCCCCTCATCTTCGGTCTTGGTATGTATGGTGACCCCTAACATCTATACTTTGCCCCCTTTACTGCAAGAAGGGGGGAAAATTGGGCCCCATTTTTCGCTGCCAAGTAGCTGCTGACTGCCCCCCTTTCCAAATTGTTATCCCGCATATAGTGGCCTGAGCCCAAAACCACATAGTAGATTTTCGGGCTGGGGGGAACCGGGGGAACAGAGGGGGGTTTGAACAGGTGGGGGTTTCGCCGTTTCCCGGGGCCATCCCCAATAAGGGTTTTTTCTAGTTCCCGCCGACCTTGACGGGGGTTTCCCAGATGATCGGGGGGAAGTGGATGACCTAGTAAACCCAAATCAAGAACCTTTGGGGTTTTGCTAACAACACAGGGCCGTAGATGAAAAGGGGCAGTTTGGCCTCACCGATGACCCCTCTGCGACGTCCCCTTGCTTTTGCTGCAAACCGGGGTTTGGGAATTTTTTTGTGCCTCTGCCACTCGCGGGGTAAAGGCCTGTCACCTCTCTGTCTAACATCCCGGTTTGTTCTAAAATGTCCCAAAAAAGTTTGATGAAGATTTGTATAGGGAAAAATACAAACTCAGTATTTGACCCCAAAAATAAACCCCCAACAAGCGGGGAACCCCCTTTGGATATAAATTTCCCCCACAAATGGGCAAAAAAATTAAACTTGTATGGCCTTTTAAAAAAAAAACTCAAACCCTTGGATTTTAAATTTTATCTACAAAAATTTTTCTGTGGCGGGGGAAAAAACAAAGTTTCTTTTACTGAGTACAACGGGGCCAGAACAACGTTTTAATTAACCCCGGGATGTAAATTGCGCAAAAAAAATTGAGAAAACCAAAAACTAAAAGTTTTGTAGGTTTTTAACAAGGCGTGTTTTCCACCTAAAAAAAACAAGAGAAAAAATTGTAATTAACCTTCGTTTTGTAAATTGGCTGCGGGAAAAATGTATTTTTTGGGGTAAAAGGGACGGTTTATTTTTTAATTTCAAACAGCAAAAAAACAACGCTTAATTAACCCCGGATGTAAATTGCGCCAAAAATTTGAAAACCTTTAAACTACGAGTTTTTGTACCCGTGTTAAAATTGGCTTTTTTCCCTCCCTACACAAAAAAAAAAAATGAAATTTAACCTTCGTTGTAAATTAGGCTGCAAAAAAGGTATTTTTTGGTGGTGAAAAGGGTTTTTATTTTTGTCCCCCCCACAGCGAAAAAAAACATTTAAAAATTAAACCCCCTGGATGTAAATTCCCCCAAAAGAATTAAAGCGGGCCAAAAATGAAGGGGTATTTGAATTGTAAAAACCGTTTTTCCTATAAATGAATACAACGGGAAACGGGTTTTAGATCCCCTTGGTTTTCCAATGTGCTGTGGGCAGATAGCTTTTAAAAATGTATATGCACTCTGTGGACGAACACTGGATTTCAGATCCAATACCCAAAAAAATCAAAAATTAAAAAATTTTTAAGGAAGCAGTTCTGGGGACAAGTTGGGGGACCCCCAAAAAATCACTGTAAAAAAAATCGGTTCTTCATTTAAGAGCTATCAAAAGCAGGGGGGGAAAAGAAACCTTCCCCAGTCAGATACAGTGAGAGGGTGTAGCTCCCAGGTGAAACCTTTGGACTTTTATATTTGCGGGGGAGGGTCACAAAAACCCCGGGGGGTTTTTTTTTTTCTCTGATTGGCTTCATTCTCAACATTTTCATGCGGGGCTATGCCCTTCTTCCCCCAGATTGTTTTTGCCCTTTTTTAGGCCATGTGCTCGAAAAGCCTTTTTACCAATCAAAAGCCACTTGTTCACCCGAAGGCCCCCCCAAAACCTTCAAATTCTTTCCCGAAACGAGTTTTCCTGAAATTCTAAAGAAATCCACTTCGTTAGAATCATTTGCCCATCTCAAAATTAGGGACCGGGGGCCCCTAAACAAAATTTAAAACCCATCACCCAGTAAAAGGGAAGGGGGGGGACCCGGGACCGAAACAGTTGGGGAAAAAAAAGAAAGCTTTGCAAATGACATCCGGGGGCAAAGTTGTTTGGGTTTTCACTGCCCCTTACTCTAAAGACCTTTTAAATAAAAATTATTAAAAACCCCTTTTAAAAAGTTATTTTTAACGGGATTTTTACTATGAAAACCCCAATTTTTTTTTTTCCCGGGTTTTTTAAGTGTTATATTTATAACTCCCCTAAAAATAAAAACTTGATAAAAAATTTTAAACATTAGTTTTGAAAATTTATTGAGTAAAACAAAAAAATTTTTGACTTGTAAATTGTTTTTTTTTTTTTATAAAAGAAAATCCACATTTCCTAAAATATTAATTTATAATAAAACTCGATCAATGCTGCGTAAAATAGAAAAAAATTTTTGTATTTTATCGGGAAATTTGGGGGAATGCATTGTATAAAAAAAACCCAGCCCGAAAAATTAAAGAACTATTTTTTGCTGGGGCCCAGTCCTGCCTTGATAGTGCCAAAGAACCCCGGGCGCCCCAAAGGGGGCAAAGAAAACAAGGATCCTTTAAAACCCACTTGGACCCCCATCAGGAATGACCCCCTTTTTGAAATCTCTGATAACCTTCTAGCCATACTCATTATACTTCAAGGCAACTAGCACAATCTTGACACTATTGTATAGGTGCACTAATGGTCCAGAAAAGGACGAACTTGTTCCCTTTTGTGAAGCATTGGCGGGGGGGGGTTCTTTTGAACTATCTAAAAAACGACTTTTCCCTTTGTGATTACAATTGATTCCTTTAGCCTCTAATAGACCAGTCACATTGTTGAAAAAAGCCCCATTTTTTAAGACAAAGAAGCTGGATAAAGTTTTGGGGTGACATTCCTTGTTGTGACTAAGGAATTTCCCTAAAAAGTTCATTGGGTTGAGTCTTCATGTCACAAACTTAGCATTGGTGAAACCAAAGTATCTGATCAGATCGTTGAGGTCTTTTTGGTTAGGGTAGTTGGCTTCCATTCCTCAGTTGATCCTAAAAACATTGAAATCAGAATCTTCAAAGTCTTCCTCAGTGTCTGACTTGCTGCTTTCTTCTGAAGGTGGTTGATCTCTGTCAGGAGGAGTTGGTACAGGGAGCTCATGACAGTCTGGTACTGGGACAATCGATAAAGGTATGTCAGGATTTGTGACAAGAGGTGCGTTTTTGCCAGTTCGATGTTTGGGAGGGTCCACCATGCAGAAGCAGCAATTGGTTGAATTGTCAGTTTGTTCACGCCAAATTGTTAGGATAGCAAAATACATGGCTCTCTTTTGTAACCTGCACTAACCTGTAAACAAATAAAATAAAATTTGGATTGAGAATTTGATGTTTTTTTTACACATTACTAGTGAAATGTAAGATATTAACACAGCATATATGTTATATTGTAAATTTTGCTAGAACTTTGAAATTTGTGAAAAAAGTCTTAATTACAGCTCTTTTAAAGTTTAATAGATCTCAAAATTCAGTGTTCACATGTGAAATGAGGTGCCCACAGTTTGTCTTGATCCCCAACGGGCATGCCAAAAATGCTTTAGGGCCCCAACTCCTTAGCAGATGCTTACACTGAGTACTTCTTTGCTTATCTGTATAAATTAGCCAGAGACATAGCAAAATGCATCTGCAGGATGTATGCAACCTCTTGATGCTGTCTAAATTAACTGTACCTGTGTACACAAGTTCACTTACTGAGCATAACAGCAAACGAAATGTTTAGTTTAAGACACCTGTGTTTATACTACTATGTGCATTTCTGGATTATTCAAGAATGTTCTAGACAATTCTGAACAGTTCTAGAAACTTTTTGATAGTTTTCACTGTTCCAGAAGCTTCTCAAAGTCCATACTCAGCACTGAATATTTTGCAAATATTCATAAAAATAGATACATTTCAAAATAAAATTGTGCTGATCACAACAGCAAAGTTTATGGGGAATAATAACCTTTTTCTATTATTTTTAGCAAAAAGAAATTAGGAAGCAAAAATTAACCCGGGGGGTGTGTTAGGGTGTGAGCAGTGTTGGTTTTCTCCCCCCATAACATTTTTCATTTAGACCAAAAAATTTAAAGATTTGACACCCCCCTGCAGGACGCAGAGCAAGCCCAAAGACGGGTGAGGGAAAGTGTTGTGAGGTTAAAGATGAGGTTGCCAGTGCAAGGAAGATGGGAGGAAGGTAAAAAAGAGCTGTTGTGCCACCTGGAAGATGCAGGAGTACGGGGTCTGTGTTTTCCCGATGTTTTTATGGGGGGGGCCCTCAGGTGTGATGTCAGCACACTGAATCACTCCCCCCCATAAGCCTCCGTTCGTAACTAGGAGACAGTCATAACATTGTAGTCGAGGATGCTGTATAGTATTTTGGTGTTTCCCCCGTTTTTTTTCCTTTGGCACTTGAACATTTTTTATTTTTTATTGTGATTGTATTTATTGTTTTACTGTTTTAATGTTTTTTTGTGCAAATAAAATTCTTGCTTTTTTAAAAAAAAAAGTTTCTGTAGCACTAATTGATGGAAAAGTTAAGGTTGGCTTGATGGCAGAACAGACAGTGTGGTGTAGCTATCTGTATATAGGGCTGCTTATCTACAAAGGATCACAGTGCCAATGTTAACCTTTACTCACTGCCAAAAGCACCTACAAAAAATACCATGTACTGCTTGGAAATCATTGGATCTGTTAATTACAGAGGGTACGGAAAGTATTCAGACACCTTGAAATTTTTCACTCTTGCATTGCATCCATTTGGTAAGATCCAAAAAGTTCATTTTTTGCCTCATTAATGTACATTCTGCACCTCATCTTGAAAGAAAAAAAACAGAAATGTAGATATTTTTGCAAATTTCTTAAACAAGAAAAACTGAAATATCACATGGTCATAAGTATTCAGACCCTTTGCTGTGACACTCATATTTAACTCACATCCATTTCCTTCTGATCCTCCTTGAGATGGCTCTACTCCTTCATTGGAGTCCAGCTGTGTTCAATCAAGCTGATTGGACTTGATTAAGAAAGGCACACACTGATTATAACACCTCACAGCTCACAGTGCTAAGAGTAATGAGAATTAGGGACTCCCCAAATATCAACAAGAAATGACCCTAAGCACACGGGCTAAAATAACAAAGCAGTGGCTTCAGAACCTCTGTGACCATTCTGACTGGTCCAGCAGAGCCTGACCTAACCCAATGAGCATCTCTTGAGGACTTGAAAAGGGCTGTCCACCCAACTTTTACCATCCAACGAGGAACTGAGAGATCGCAAGGAAGATGGCAGAGATCCCCAATCCAGGTTGAAAACTTGTGCATATTCCAAAAAGACAATGCTGTACTAGCTCAAAGGGGCTTCAACTCAATATTGGGGGGGTGCAGCTGTATGGGGGAAAAAAGGGCCAGGAATTGGAGGAAATTTAACTAGAGACTGGGGGGGGGGGGGTAACTCAAAGATACCATGCAAATAGTGAAGATGAGAGCTGGAATTAGTAATAACAGGGGGTGGAGTGGAGGAGGGGTGTGCAATAGTTAAAAATATCAGGGGAAAGGATTCCAAACTGAAAAATCTCTAAATTGCAGCTGACCAATGCCAGGAGTCTGACCAACAAAATAAATGACTAGAATACTAACGAAGAAAATATGACATAAGGGGGATAACAGAGCATGGCTGGACGAGAGCTACGACTGGCGGTTAACTTACAGGATTACAGTCTATTTAGAAGGATCGTTAAAGATTGGAAAGGAGGAGGTCTCTGTTCTATGTAAAATCTTGTTGAACCCAAACACTGCGGAAAGTTAGGTAAGGAATAACAGTGGAATCATATGGGTAAATATACATGGGGGTAACAATAACAATTAATTTACTAATAGGGGTCTGCTATAGGCCCCCAACTATAAACAGAACCCATAGAAGTTTTAAATCCTCAGGCAATTAGATGAGGCGGCTAACCAGAATGAGGGTATTATTCTGGGCGCCGTTAACTAGCCAGACATCAATTGGGAATCTGAAACCTGTAGCTCTCATAAAGGAAACCGTTTTTTTGTCAATAACTAATGATAATTACCTTTGCCAAAGGGTGCAAAAAACCGACTAGAGGAAAGGCCCTTCTAGATTTAAATATTGACTAATGGACCTGCAGAGTAACAAAGGTTCAGGTTGAGGGGCACCTGGGAAATAGTGACCAAAATTTTTAAAAAATTTTTCCGTTTATCCTTCAATAGAGTTTTTTTGTCAAGGAGCCCACAAAAAACACTGAATTTTAGGAAGGCTAATTTTATTCTGCTTATGGAGGCCCTAAACCGTTTGGACTGGGACAATGGGGTTAAATATGGCAGAACTAATACTAAATGGGATATTTTTAAAAAACATCCTAGGCTACCACTGTGAGAGGTACAACCTTATGGTAATAAAATAATTAGAAAAAGGAAAAAAACCCAATGTGGATCAACAGGGAAGTAAAAGAAGGCAATAAAAAACAAAAAGAAAGCGTTTCACCTACTAAAACAGGAGGGTAGTGAAGAGGCACTAAGAAGCTATGGGGAAAAACAATAAAGTGGGGTAAAATAAAGATAAAGGAAGCAAAGCTGGAGACGGAAAGACGTATCGCCATTAGAAAGAAAAAACTAACCCCAAAATATTTTTTAAACTATATAAATAGTAAAAAGATTTAAAACAGAAAAGTTGGCCCTTTGAAAAATACTGAGGGAGAGGACAGTAGAGGGCGATGAGAAAAAAGCAAACCTATTAAACACTTTTTTCTCCATCTGTATTTACCGAGGAGGATGAGCCTCCTGTTGAACAGAGGGATGAGGTAAACTCCAACTTAAAAGTTTCTTGTCTTACCAAAAAGGGAAGTGCAGCTCCGTCTTAAGAGATTAAAATAGACAAATCCCAGGTCCAGATGGCATTACACCCTCGTGTCCTAAGGGAGTTAAGTGATGTCATAGATGGGCCCTATTTTTAAATTTATTTTTGGACTGTCTAAAACGGGGTATGTCCAAAGGATTGGCGCATAGCAAATGTGGTGCCAATATTCAAAAAGGGGTCAAAAAGTGATCCAGGAAACTATAGGCCGGAAAGTTTGACCTCTGTTGTAGGTAAAATGTTTGAAGGTTTTTCTCAGAGATGCTATCCTGGAGTATCTGACTGAAAATAAATGTATAACGCCGTTCCAGCTGGGTTTATGAGGATCGGGTCCCGTCAAACTAATTTTCATCAGCTTCTATGAGGAAGTCAGTGCTAGACTGGATCGGGGTGAGGCACTGGATGTCATATATCTAGATTTTTCAAAAAGCATTTGAATACGGTGCCACATAAAGGTTGGTAAGAAAATGGAAATGCTTGGACTGGGGGGAAAAAGGGGTGGGGGGCAAGTGGGTAAGCAACTGGCTCACTGATAGAAAAAAAGGGGTAGTAATTGCGGTACATACTCTGACTGGATTGCTGTTACTTGTGGGGTACCACAAGGGTCAGTATTGGGCCCTATCCTCTTTAACATTTTCTTTAAATGATCTTACACAAGGATTACACATTTAAAATATCGATTTTGCAGACGATACAAAGCTCTTTTAAAGAAAATAAAACACAATAGAGGAAAAATGTGTTATTACAAAGGGAACTGGATAGGTTGGAGGCCTCGGCAGGGAAATTGGCAGGGAAAGAGGTTTTTAAAACAGGGTAAATGCAAGGTTATGCACATGGGGAGGAAAAATCCATTAATGACTACATGTTAAATGGAAAAAGTCTGGGTAAAAGTGACATGAAGGACTTGGGAATCCTGGTTTGGGCAGTAAACTTAATTGTAGCAGCCAGTGTCAGACAGCAGCTGCCAAGGCCAAATAGGAAAATGGGGTGCATTAGAAGGGGCATAGAGGCACAATGAGAGAAACATTAATTCTCCCAAATTTTACAAGTCACTGGTTTGACCAACATGGAATATTGTGTACAGTTTTTAGGCACCAGTGCACAGGAAAGACATTATAGAGCTTGAACAGGTACAAAGGCGGGCAACAAAAAAATAAAAAGGACTGGGTGGACTACAGTACCCAGGGAAAGATTAGCAAGATTAGGGTATTTAGTTTAGGAAAAGCGGCTTCGGGGGGACATAATAAATATTTTAAATACATCAAAGGTCAATATAGAGATCGCTCCCAAGATTTTTTTATACCCAGGGGCTGTAATTTAAGAACAAGGGGGCATCCTCCCACGCCTTGAGGAACGAAAGTTTCTACATAAACATAGAAAGGGATTCTTTACTGTAAGAGGCAGTGAGGACTGTGGAACTCTCTGCCAGAGGAACTTGTCATGGTGAATTCCTAACAGAGTTCAAAAAGGGTTTGGATGCATTTCTGGAGCGTAATAATATAACAAGTTATAGTGTCTAGGATTCTGGAGAGGGGTCATTGATCCAGGGATTTTTTTCTGATTGCCAGATTTGGAGTCGGGAAGGAATTTTTTTCCCCAAAATGAGGACAATTGGGGTTCTACATCATTGGGGTTTTTTGCCTTCTTCCCGGATCAACACCTTAGCACAACAGGCTGAACTGGATGGACGTCTCATCTTTTTTCGGCCTTGCGAACTATCAAACTATGAAACTATGAATATTGAGCAAAGGGTCTGAATACATGAGACCATGTGATATTTCAGTTTTTCTTGTTTAGTAAACTTGCAAAAATATCTACATTTCTGTTTTTTTCTTTTCAAGATGGGGTGCAGAGTGTACATTAATGAGCAAAAAAAATGAACTTTTTGGATCTTACCAAAATGGCTGCAATGAAACAAAGAGGGAAAAATTTCAAGGGGTCTGAATACTTTCCGTACCCACTGTATACGAGTGTAAAACCACACTGCACTTACTACCTACCTAAATATTTATGCAGACCAAGTGCACCCATTCATGACAATAGTATTACCTAATAGCAGTGGCTTCTTTCAGCAGGATAATGTACACTGCCACACTGCAAAAATTGTTAAGGAATGGTTTGACTAACAAGACAAAGTTCAAGGTGATGACTCAGCCTCCTGATTTCCCAGATCTCAAACAAACTGAGCATCTGTGAAATAGTGTGGAACAAGTTTGACCCATGGCAACCCCAGCTCACAACTTGAAGAACTGAAAGAATATGCTTCCAAAGTCTTGCTGCTAGATACAACAAGACACCTTTAATGGTCTGGAGGAATCCAAGCTTTGACAGGTAGGAGGGAACCTGCATGATGTTAGGTAATAGTACATGCAGACTTTTCAACATATTTAAAATAATATTCACAGCTATCCTATATGACCTTGCTGTTTTACCAGTTACAGGTGAAACCAGAAGTTTACATACACTATAAAAAGACATATATGCTTGTTTTCTCACTATCTCACATGAAATCAGAATACATTTTATCCGTTTTAGGTGAATTAGGATTACCAAAATTATTTATATTTGCCAAATGCCAGAATAATGAGAGAGAGAGAATTTTTATACTCTCTGCAAAGTCAAAAGCTTACATACATTTCATTAGTATTTGGTAGCATTGCCCTTAAAATGTATGACTTGGGTCAAATGTTTTGGTTTTCCTTCCACAAACTTCTCACAATAGTTGGGAGAAATTGTGACCCATTCCTCCTGACAGAACTGGTTTAACTGAGCCATGTTTGTAGGTCGCATTGCTCACACATTCCTTTTCAGCTTTGCCCATAAATTTTCAGTAGGATTGAGATCAGGGCTTTGTGATGGCCACTCCAAAACATTGACGTGGTTATCCTTAAAGGGGTTTTGCCAAGACGGCTGTTCCCTACCTCACACGCTGCAGCTGGTCCCCTGGGTCTTGAGATCGGGGCGTTCTCTGCTTGGGTAGTTTAAAAAAAAAACGCCCTCCAGACGACACTTAGTGACGTCATCACGCCGCGAGTCATGCGCGCTCCTGCCGGCATCTGAGCCTCCACAACTAACAGCCGGTAGGCAGGGAGCAGGACAAAGATCCAGAATATAGAGAAACGTAGAAGACAAGGAGTAAGGGATCGGGGCAAAGACCCAGAATATAGAGAAACATAGAAGACAAGGAGTAAGGGATCGGAGCAAGGAACTAGAACATAGAAAAGCGTTTGACATGGAGTAAGGGAGCATGGCTGAAAGCCAGGACAGACAATGGCAAACATCCTGCTCCTGCCGTGTTTCACTGTACAATGTGAGTGAGGACAGCAGGACAATCTGAAGAACAGCTAGCACATCCCCCCACTCAATCAAAAGCACAGTCCCCTGAAATTCTGTGCGAACAGGAAGGAGGGGGGAAGTGAGTAACAGACACACTGTCCTGGCCGGGAGAGGAGCTTCTGCGCCTGTCAGAGTGTGCACGCTCCGGGAGGCTTCAGAAGGAAAAGGACTGAACCACGCAAGCGCGGCCAGCAAGCCATCATACTTAGAAAAAGGTCGGGTCCAATGACAACCCCCTGTAAACATGATTAAAAGGGAAGGAAGGTGCAGCTGTGGCACCTTACACTTTTTTAAATGACATGCAATTAGGAAAGTGCCTAACTTATGATTTCTAAGCATCCCACATCGACATTGCATGGGGGCAAAACCCCTTTAAGCCACTTTGTAACCAGTTTGGCAGTATGCTTCGGGCCATTTTCGCCCAAGCTTTAACTTCCTCATGATGTCATCTATTTTGTGAAGTGTACCAGTCCCTCCTGCAGCAAAACAACTCCACAACATGATGCTGCCACCCCCGTGTTTCACAGTTGGGACGTCAGACCACAGGACATGTCTCCAAAAATGTAGGTCTTTGTTCCTGTGTGCATTTGCAAACATTAATCTGGCTTTTATATGTTTCTTTTGGAGAAATGGCTTTTTCCTGACAGAGTGGCCTTTCAGCCCATGTTGATCCAGTACTTGTTTCACTGTGGATAATGACAAAATCTTACCAGCTTCCACCACCATCTTCACAAGGTATTTTGTTTTTGTTCTTACGTTGATATGCACATGTTGGACTATAGCACGTTCATCTTTGAGACACAGAACCTGTCTCCTTCCTGAGCGGTCTGATGGCTGGACATTCCCATCTTGTTTGTACTTGCGTATAATTGTTTGTACAGATGAACAAGGCACCTTCAGGTATCTGGAAATTGCACCCAAGGATGAACCAGACTTGTAAAAGTCCAGAATTCCCTTCCTGATATCTTGGCTGATTTCTTTAGACTTTTCCATGATGTTACACACAGAAGCAGTGTGTTTCCGGTTTGCTTTAAAATAAATCCACAGCTGTGTCTCTAAGTAATTCAGATGTTGCCAATAAACCTTCCAAAAAGCTTCCAAAGACAAGACATCATCATATGGGCTGTCTCAAATTGTTTAAAGGCATAGTAATCCTAGTATATGTAAACCTTTGACTTTACAGAAAGTAATAAAAATTAATGTAAAAAATGATCTCTCATTATTCTGTCATTTGACAAATATAAAGAATTTTTTTAATCCTAATTGACCTAAACCGTATATGTCTTTTTATATAGTGTATGTAAACTTCTGGTTTCAACTTTTATTTGCAATAGTTGTGAGGCTAATGGTTATTGCCTTGGAATCTTAAAATGATTGTCCACTCTGGCCAACTTCTTTTCATTAACTAGGTCTCCAAATGATGAAGAGCCACAGCCCCAACACTTTTAAAGTGGGGCAACAATATGTCAAATTGTGTATAAACATATGTATTTTTTTCCTAAAAAAATTGTTGATGACAGTCCAGACCAGTTACAATGTAGCAACGTGTTATTCTACATGTCATGTATGTTACGAATAGTATCATGTTTATTAAATCAGGTAAGTTATAAAAAAAATAGGGCAGCTTTAATGGATACATTGGAATTTTTTAGTATTTGACCTCTTTTCAAGTGTGAAATACCAGTATATCCTTTTCCTTCATTATAATGAAAGTTTACTACACACTTTCCTGGAGAAGGTATGCAGATGTACCAGAAAGTATATACATTTTACTTTGTTCAGTACAAGTCTCTGAATACAAGATATCAATTAACTCCATATACTAAGAAGATAAGTTGTGTTTTCTTTATGCTGCCTTGGTGAAAAAGGGCAGCATAATTAAGTTATCCTCTAGTCTTTGGCTAGACACAGTTATTATAGAGAATTGCTTAATTCTATTTAGACCTGTGACATGCTGGTCTTTTCTTTGCCACTTGTATCTTTATATAATTGATGTTAAATTAAAATGTCAATTATCCCTTGTAGAATCTATTTGCCACTAACGAACTAACACAGTTTAATAGTACTGAAAGCCATATTGTAAGGAGAGATCTAGCTTTTGGCTGTATTATTCAGTGGGGGAAAAAAACACAAATAACCATCTTGACCAGTTATCAATCTTATACATTAAAGGCTGACAATGCCTTTATTAGTCCTGTCATATTAGTTGTCTACTTATGTAGAATGGATCGAGTCAGCCAGCTGGCCACATCTTAAATGATAACTTGGGTTAAATGAAAATTGAATCAGTATGTTAAGTAGGAGTACCAAATGTTTACTTCTCCAACATTCTGGTGGCTTGGCTTGCTTCTGTAGATGAATGAGCAACCTGGCTTTTTATTGCTGTTAGGCGTTAACAATGGGGAAAAAACACATTTCTGTAAAGATCAACTTTAGATCCTTTATCTACACATTCAATGTTGTTCTCTACTGTTTAAATATCTGAGCATCTAAAGTTTTGGAATCATTGAGAAATGAGTGTTTTTTTAAAAACAATTACTATTAAGTAGTGATGAGCGATTGTGTCAACAATCGTTATCGAGTCGATAGTTGATATTGGCAATTATCTAGTCGATAGTCGATTATCGACGATGACTAGAGATGGGCGAATTGATTCTAACGAAGTGGAATTCGTTTAGAATTTCAGGAAACTTCGGTTCTGAACGAAGTCGAAGTTTGGGGGACTTTGGGTGAATGAAGTGTGCTTTTGATTGATAAAATGGCTGCGAGCACATGGCACTACATGGGGCAAAGCACTCTGGGAGAAAGAAGGGCATAGCCTGCATGACATGTGCAGAGATGAAGCCAATCAGAGACCGGCGGGATTCTGTGACGTCACCAATTTTAAATAAGTCCGGGGCGCCGGCTGGGAGCTCATACCGCTCTCACTGTACTGATCAGGGAAAGGTGCTGCCGGCTGATTGTTACTGAAGAACTGATTTTTATACAGCGATTTTTGGGGGGGGTGTCTCGCTTGTCTCAGAGATGCTTCTCTTAACGTTCTATTTCTGATTTTTTTTGGGTATTGGATCTGATATCCAGTGTGCGTCCACTGCAGCTGCTTTACATTTAAATCCTATCTGCTCACAGCACATTGAATATCCCAAGGGGGAGCTAAGCCAGTTCCTGTTGTATTCATTAAAGGAATAGGTTTTTTTCAATACAAATACCACTTCATTTTTGGCTGCTCATTTTTTTGGCACAATTACATCCAGGGGTTAATAAGCATTGGGTTTTTTTGCTGTGGTGATCCCAAGAAACCCTCATTTTCAACGCCCAAAATATTTTACATTTTTCCTGTGATAAATTCACAAGCAAAAGGGTTTTAATTTTCAATTTTATCTCTTGGTTTTGTGGCGTAAAAAAACACCGCATTGTAACACGCTACAAAGCTTACTTTGTTTGTGGTGGCTCAAATTCTTTGGCGCAATTTTACATCCCGGGGTTAATTAAGCGTTGTTTTTCAGCTGTTGGTGATCCCAAGAAACCCTCATTTTCAACGCCAAATTAATACATTTTTTCCTGTAGCCTAATTCACAAGCAAAGGTTAATTACAATTTTATTCTTGTTGTGTGGCGTAAAAAACCCCCGCATTGTAACCCCGCTACAAAGCTACTAGTTTGTGGTGGCCAATTCTTTGTCGCAATTTACATCCAGGGGTTAATTAAGCGTTGTTTTTCAGCTGTGGTGATCCCAAGAAACCGTCATTTTCACCGCCAAAATATATACATTTTTCCTGTATTCTAATTCACAAGCAAAGGTTAATTACAATTTTATCTCTTGTTGTGTGGCGTAAAAAACACCGCATTGTAACATGCTACAAAAGCTACTAGTTGTGGGGGCTCAATTCTTTGGCGCAATTTACATCCGGGGTTAATTAAGCATTGTTCTGCAGTTGTACTCAGTTTAAAAAAACTTTTATTTTTCACCGCCGCAGAAGAAATTCTGTAGCATAATTCTTATTCCCAAGGTTAATTAAGCCTGTTTGTGCTTTTATATTCAATAAAATACACAGAGTTTTTAAACGGCACATACAAGTCAATTTTTCCTGCCCATTTGTGGAGAGCAATTTATATCCAAGGGTTACCAAGCTTGTTACTGGGTTCATTTGGCGTCAAATTTCAGGGTGGTGTATTTTCATATATGATATCTTCATCAAACAGTGTCTGTACATTTTAGAAAAACAGTTGTCAGACAGAGAGGTGGCAGGCTCTTCACCTGCGAGTGGCAGAGGCACAAACATTCCAGGCCCAGGTTGCGCACAGCAAGGGGACGACGCAGCAGGGGTCACTCGGTGAGGCCACAACTGCCGCTGTCACTAGCGGCAGTGTGTTGTTCAGCAACCCAATGCTTCTTGATTGGTTGACTAGGGTCATCCACTTTCCTCCGATACTCTGACAACCCAGCCAAGAGTCGGTAGGGAAACGTCAGACACAAACCTTAGTTGCATGGCCCGGGGAGCGGGTCAGCAGGCCCTCACCTGTCCTCAAACATCGCCTCTGTCCATCCGGTTCCTTCAGCCAGAGATCTTACTATGTGGTCTGGGTCAGCGCACTAATATAGCGTGGATATGAACAATTTGAGGGGGCAGTCAGCAGCTACTTGGCAGCGAAGAAATGGGGCCAATATCCCCTGTCTTCTTGCAGTAGGCGGCAAAGTATAGATGTAGGCGTGTGGCATTTGGAGGTCTGTTGTGAGGGGGTTCAGCCTCTGCATACCAAGGGGAACGTGATGAGGACAGCGTGTGACGGTGGAAACACAATATAGATGATGATGTTGCCGACCGCACTTGGGAGCAGGGTGAGGAAGGGCTTCTTCATTCGTCTGGCAGATGAGGGCGTCAGCTTGTGTGTCAGGCGCGACGCAGCCAGCATGTGAGTCGTGTGGCCGTGAGTCAACCAGGGTAGCAGCAGTGTTAGGTCGGGAGCCATAGCGGCCACGGGGTATAAAAGCCGCTTCGCAGGTCCAAGAAAGTCGCGGCACAGGGGTCAGCGAGGCCAGCGGCGGCATGTAGTCCTCAGTGCGAGAGCGTTGGGTAAAATCCGATACTCGACGTTGTGGCAGTTCTTTGACTAAGACACCGGAGAGCGAATATGGGGTATATGTAGCATCTGTAAGCCAGAATGTGAAGCGTGCCAGGGAGCTAGAACGTTGGCACCCGGCCCCTGGGTCCAACACTTGCAGGGTCACCTATACGGTGGCCTGGGTAGAAAACGTGCTCAGATATGGTGGTCCATCCTGCCACCGCAGCAACAGCAGCGTGCAGCGCCCTGTGGCACGCATGACATTGCAGCAGTCAAGGGCTCACCACCTCTGCATGAGGGGACGCTGTTTTCTCTTTGACATCATCTCGCGTCCCGATGCTCCTGCTCCTCGCTTTACTCATGGCGCAAGCAGTCAGTCAGTGAGGCGATTGCAAAGAGACAACGGTATGTGTCCAACCATCTTAAGGGGCAGCAGCTGACCGTGCTCCTGTCCAAGTTGTGGGTACGCAGTCCCTCCCTTACCAAATGGTGGACTCTGCAACCTGTTCAGAGAACTAATGCTTGTGCCGAGCCGAGATGAGCGTTCAAGCCGTATTCTGTCCAAAAAGCTGTACCAGCACTTATAAATATGTAGAACAGTAGGTGGGCCAGTCCTTGAGTTATAGGGTTTGTTCCAAGGTGCACAGGCAGCGCGGAGTCTGGAGCTTAACTTGGTAGGGCCAGTACCATGTACTTTACGGCCCACTGGGTGATATGTGCTTACCGGCACAGGCACACCACAACTTGGACAGGAGACGCGCTTTCTCCTCTCGTTGTCTAATGCGGCCTCCTGCGCCAGAAAGTCGCCTCCTCCTCTCCACCACCATCGCAGCCTCCACAAGTAATGCTCCATCATACCACCATGTGTAGGGCACAGCAGGTGTTACGCAGTTCTATAACCTGGCTTGTCGGCGAACGAAGTCAACACAGGGGAGGAACTTGCTCCGTGTCATGCAGGCAAGAATTTCTTTGTGTGGATATCTGCGCCAACTGCAAATCGGAACCATGGTGACGGACAACTGGGAGGAAACATGGTGTCCACGCTGCCACCGAGGAGGGATAGTCCATGCGCCCTTGCAGGGCGCACGTGTTCCATATCTGGTTGTGAAAGGTTCTGAAGTCTTCCACCATCTTCAGAACCATTCTGAATATGGCCAGGAAACTGTTGCATGCACCTTTTTCCTTTCGTACAAAGCCAGGGAACACACTCTCGAGTTGCAGCGGCCAGAACGGCCTCCCCCAAACACACTCTGATATGCAATAGTTTCACCCGTTGGGAATTACAGCCTGCACATGTTGGACCGACTGTATGAAACAGAGAAAGGCCATTACTGATTATTTTGATGTTCCCAGGCAGACAGAAAGTAACTCCCTGTGTTAAACTTTGATGTCAGCCAGTGGGAGTCATGCGTGACACCCGTCGTTTGTTGAGGCTTCGAGGAAGGCGAGTTATTTGTTAGTCGGCAGGACTACGGGTTGTATAAGTCATTCCACTGCTTTCATGTCCTGGAATCAGATGCTGAAAAATCTGTCTGGGCAGGGGGACTGGGACGTGGCGAACTACATCTCGCGGGCCACCATGAGTCCGGTGGGGTACTGAAATGGAGGAGTGCAGGAGAGGAGGCCATTGGAGCAGAAGCATTGTCTGGTGAAATGAGTGGTTATTTCTACCCAGGTGACAAGAGAGGGGAGCAGGAGCAGCTGGAGGAGGTAGATGGTATAGAGTTGAGGAAGACGAGGCAGAAGACCCGCAAGCAACGTGGAGTATACCGTGGAGATGGAGCAGAGGGAGAACCTCGGAGTACATTGTGCAGATGGCCCGCAGCATGCTGATTTTCCTGGCTAGTGACAGCGAATAGTCAGCATCCGGCAGGTGGATGAATTCTGGCTCTATCACCCTATTGGACTCGGGCTACGGTCCAAAATGGGATCCTTTTCCCAGCTATTGGGAGAGGAGGAAAACTCAAATTCTATAGGAAATCCTCCGTAGCACCCCCCCCCCCAACTCAGTTGGCGCTGCCCATTTGCGGGCATCGTCCTCCTCTCGACAAGGTTGTCCGGGGGTTTTTCAGCGGCTCACGTTCTACTGCTGCGGTGCGGGGGAGGTGGGGGGTGGAGCAGTTACCAGATCCATCAGCAGCAACCTAAGTCTGGGTCCTTGTGAGCAGATTCCGTCACCCGCCTATGAGGAGGGCAGTCACCTGCAGCAGCAGGACCTGGAGCAGACCCTGAACCAACAGTGGTGGCCTACTTGGAAAGCACTCTGGCCACCCCAGTTAGAAGATCCCGCTGGACTACTGGGCAGCCTAATGGATGTGTGGCCGCAACTTGCTGGAAGTTTTGCGTGGAAGAAGCTGTCCTGCTCGGCCAATAGTAGTGGCATAGAGGGCGGGTGTTCGTGTGGCGGGGGCTCAATCGTTACCCCAGGAGAACCCGCTTGTCCTCGGGAATGTGGAAACGACTGACCTTTGGCATGAAGTATCAGGCGTGGATTTTCGGCCTGGATTTCCACACACCAATGCCTTAGGCGTCAGACTACTTCAGCCATGACGGCCTCCACCCAAACTGTTTTTTTTTCTGAGGAATGAGTCTGCGGGATTCAAACTCACTGCTCTTCAGCCACTATTCTTTTTTTTTATAAACACATTTTATTTAAATTTTCTTATTTTGAAACAGAAACAAACAAAAATCGACTCTGTCATGTTACAGATCAGATCCAAATTTTTGCCTTTGCAGGCCAGTGCCTGGACATAGTCGCACTAATGTACAAAGCTAAAACATGTATAAAACAATGGCAATTCTCCACAAGACATCAACAACATATACTAACGATAGAAAGAGAACCAAATATGCTGTGCGTTTATTTCTCTTAAAGGAACCTGGCTGGTTATTGCTGAAACAAAATTTCTGCAGACTTCTATAGACCCCTCTATCTTATCTGGGTCACCTGGTATAATGTTTCATGATGCGCCTAATATGATTATGTCTTCACACCCGGGCCTCCCCAGAGTACCATGTTCCCTTCCTACAGTACCAGACGTGTATTTGAAAGTTTGCATCAGAGCCTTAATTTCCCTGTTCCGAATAGTGGGATCAATTAAAGGTTCGCCATCTCTGTAGAAACCTTAGTGCGAGCTCATTTGTGTCCTCTGTCTCGAGACTATCAGGCAACCAAATAGTCCTCTAGCTGTTTCATGACCCGCTAGCGGTGGAAGAGGTTGGCTTGATCCACTGCTGAGTAGACAGCGTTTCGCAGCCATCAGGCTTATGTAATTATTCCTGGTTAGGGCGGGCGTGCCCTCCTCCCCTGAAGAGTTTCCCAGGTCACGTTCTGGGGGTCTGGGAGAGTGGAAATATCAAAAGACATAGTTCTTTGCAGTGTAACCCCAAAGTGCATCCCCGATTTATCGGACTATGCTGTCCCCATACTGCTGCAAGGCACTTGCACTTCCATAATCATGCCCAAAGATCGGTTTTTTGATGTGCCGCACTTGGGGCAGTGCTGGAGCCTTTAGGGGAACTCGGGGAGGGGCAAAAATTTTGGCGTGATGGATTTTGTTTTTTTTAAAAAAAAATTTTCACCCCAAGCTCACATAGACATGTTTGCGTAACCGTCCCGGCCCTGGAGAATGGTTTTGGGATTTGGTGTCACTAGCGGGTTGCCAGAACTTAAAAGGGGCCTGGTCACTTCCCCCGCCTCTGGCACCATCCTCTCACAGATTGACAGGCCGGGGGAGGGGAAAGTGTCCTGGGAAGTGACAAAAAATGTCTGGTGTTTTAGGCCCCCCCCTCTTTGAGATACCCTTTCCCCTGCTTTGTAAAGTAAAAACTTTGGTAGCAGCAAGATGTGGTCCCAGGAGGCAATTTTTGAGACTCTTTAGGCGTGGCCCTCTATTCAAGTTTCTTGATTAGCTGCCCGGGTCTTTAGACCCTAGCTTTCCAAAGGGAAACATAAAATTTGGGATTTCCCTGAGGAAATCCGGTGACCCCTAATGGATGTCTTAGATTGAAAAAGGAGGGGCCCTTTTTTTTTCCCGGATTTCCTTCCGACCATAAGGGGGGTGTGCGGGATCAGTGCCGAGGTTTTTTTGGCCCCCAGGCAGCTTGGGGTCCCTAGGGGGAACAAAGGCCGGGGTCCAGGGGCGATGAGCCTCTTTCTATGTCCCATTAGAGAAGGAACTGCGCCCCAAACGGGCCAATCTGCATGTTTTGGCCAGCAGGCCTGATGTAGCTCTGCATCCGGGAGATTCGACCCCCTTCCCCAGTGGGCAGCTCTTTTCCCTGTGCAACCCGGGGTTTCTTTCCCCCCCAGAAAAATTGAAAAGCAGGGGGGATCTTGTTGAATAAATATGCCGAATGGAAGGAAGGGTTTTGTAATGGTTTAAAACAGTTTGGGGAAAAGCAAATCTTTTTAATAGCGGGGGCATCTTCACCCAATAGGCGGGGTGAGCCAACGTTCAGGTCTTGGATTTTTTTAAATGGTGGGGGGAAATTTTCATTTTTATAGATCGTGTCGGAGTTCTCCCAAATTTTCCCCCCGGGTAGGGTGTACCCCCTGGGACGTGCTTGTCGACTCCAGGCGCTCCATTGCGGGGGGGGGGGGGGGGGGGGGGGGGGGGGGGGGGTGGGGGGGGGGGGGGGGGGGGGGGGGGGGGGGGGGGGGGGGGGGGGGGGGGGGGGGGGGGGGGGGGGGGGGGGGGGGGGGGGGGGGGGGGGGGGGTGGGGGGGGGGGGGGGGGGGGGGGGGGGGGGGGGGGGGTGGGGGGGGGGGGGGGGGGGGGGGTCTTTTGGGGGGGGGGGGGGGTCGGGGGGGGGGGGGGTTTTGGGG